>NQII01006502.1:0-2500 GCA_002778355.1 Clitarchus hookeri | reverse complement strand
TTTGTGATTAAAGGTCGTATTTTCCTCTAAAGTTGGTGTTTACTTGACCTCCCATTGTGGCCAAAAATTGTTCGAACATCGAGCGACTTGTATTACCAAGCATAAAGTTCATTTTCAGTAACTTCCTGTGGGGAAATCGGAGGATTTATTTTAATTTATTTCAGTAGACACGCTTTTTTTGAATAAACTGATAACATTTAAGAGTCTATTCAACACCTTTGGTCGTCTAATAATGGGTAAGCACCCAGCTCGAGTGCAGAGTAACTCTCGACAGAGAAAATCAGAGGACGTGGTTTTGAATGATTAATTATTACAAAGACATAGAAGAAATAAATTATAATCTCATTTATTTATTTCTGTCTCAAAATTACAAGTGCAAGGTGTCGGCAATATGTAGCGGCGTGGAGGGGTATGGTCTCACTCCTCCCACCACTTTCCCTTCTACACCTGCCGTGAACACACTGCCAGATCGATAGACCTGAAAAAATAGGTGTTATTTTCCCAAACAATATGTGTAATTTTTTTGAAAAATAGGCGTTATAAAAATACCTAACACCCAGAGAAAATACATCCACGTTTTTAAGACAAAACCACTAGTTAACTTTATCGACAGACAACATTAAAAACCATTTCACATTTTCTTAGTTAAGATTTTGTATTCTGCCTGACACCTGGAACAATGGTCATAATGCACTGGCAAGGGCATACTGATTCATGAAGAGAATAATTTAAACAATTTATACACAATTATAAAAGCACAGAGAATATGTATGATAAAAAATACAGTTAGCTGGAAGAATACAAGATTAAAATAAGTGATAATTCAATTTGCAAATTTATTCTACATAAATAAATGCATAAAAACACATTTTAGACTGCGGTGCCGCTTTATAAAAAACAAATAATTGTTGGATAAAACGTGAAGATGCTATGAAAGCAAAAAAACTCGGCGAGCTAGTTAGCACGAATTCCATAGATAAAGTGGTGTTTGGTAGACGTGAACACTACAACGGCTGGGTTTCCTTGTGAGCAAATAACATTTTTTAGCTGGGCCGTGCACTAGAATGTTAACTCAAAGTGACGCATCATCACTTGCGGTCATAACATACGTTATGGAAAGTAAAACAGGTTTTCATTTATGGTGATAAATCAAAGAAATCTACTGACCAACTCTGCGTACATTTGTATTTGAATATGTAAAAACACACAAAATGCGTCGTAAGAAGCAACTATGTCGCATAAAACAATAATTCACGGAAATACTACAGGATTTTGTACAATTAGTGTATTATAGTTAGAATTCTCAAAAATCTTAATTATTCGTTTATGTGAAAATTCGCATTTATAGATTTTGCTAAATTTTTAGATCTGTACAGCGGTGATGAACATTTCATCTTAACTGGTGCGCTAATTTACATTCTGATTTCCTGTCAAATATTCTTTAGCCGCGCGTATTCTATGGTTGCCAAGGCATTGTAATAATTCCAGCTACCTTAACACTAACACTTTTGTTTGGTCATCATTATATTTTTGAACTGTGTACGTGAACAAATTGATGGAACGGGTGTGTCTTTCAAAATAAGCTACAAAATGTGATCCATGAATTATTGACACTTAGACATTCAAAATTTTTAACACGCAAAAATAACTAGTTGCTGCAACGAAGACGGCAGACATTTGATAAACAGCTGGACGAGTATTCCTAACCTCAACCACAAAACATGATATGAAAATTCATTTTGCGTCAGTGTGCATTTTTTTTTTGCCATATTTAATTGGCAAAGCAACAAAACAGATCATTGTGTATTACTCATTCCGTGAATATAGGTTTAGTATCAAGTAAGGGTCGGTGCAAATTTTCAAAATAGCTTTATTTAAAGTAAAACAGGAAAAATCACTTTATTTGCACTAAAATGCTAAAATTCGCGTTATTTTTCATTTTATTGCACATGCTACTTTTTCAGGTCTCTACCGATCGATAATCTCTCCACGCACTCTCAGCTGATGGAGTGCGCATGAACATTCAAAATTTGCCCTGCATTTGGTGTCGGATTGAAATCAATTATATACAGTATTCAAGATGTTATATTCTTTATTTAAATGATTTGAGGTGAAATGATTTTTAATGTTTTATTTATAGTAATACTAATACAGTAATACTTTTTTAAAACTGCCATTTTTATTGTGTTTATTAGCTAAACTTTATTCACAGATAATGTACAGCTCTCATACTCAAAANTTTATTAGCTAAACTTTATTCACAGATAATGTACAGCTCTCATACTCAAAATTAAGTATAATAATGTCATCCACTGAAATCCTGCATGTACAGAAATTTTTCGACAGTCCCCTGAGAAACAGTAGAGGGAGTAGACAGTATATTTGTTTTGACGGAATACCATTTCTAATGAAGGCAAAATTAAAGTTCCTACTGAAATTAAATTTCTTACTGAAGTGGAAGTTCAACCTGTGGCTTCATACACCAATAACTTCTCTCTCT
>NQII01006501.1:90008-120655 GCA_002778355.1 Clitarchus hookeri | reverse complement strand
TTTTTGTCACAGCATATCTCTATGCAAGTTGGAAAAAAGTAAAAATTTGTAACATTCCTACAATTGGGGCGAGCGCACAGTTAGTTGATGTGAACCACACGTCTACGTGTGCTCTCGTGTTATCCTGCACCTCTGCAGTCACTTACACCACCGGGCCGAAGTGCACACTCGGCCACGAGTACGTCAGTATGTGTCGGCGAGAGCGGAACACACCAGCCTCGTCGTCATGTACTACGTGACTCAAGTGACCATCGTGCCCCAAAGGTTTACCACAATGAGTGCCTTACCGGGAGTGAACAAGCAACAGCCTACCGAAATGGAAATGTTTTGTGTGTAAATTGTACACAAACATTATTAGTGGCGTGACCTGTGTACTAAGTGGGGGGTAGCGCACCATACCACGGTCATGGTGAGAGACCGCTACACGTCATAGTACATCCATAATTTAAAATATCATTCCCAAGTTTAACAGCCATTTCAATCAAAAATAGTACTTTTATTACGCAGAAGTCTTCAGTGGAAGTCCATAACATGAAGGCCACACTGCTGGATGTGTTTCATCGACGACCTCTTCATGATATGGACTTCCATTGAAGACTGCCTAATCCACTTTCTGAACAACTTAGACACACACAGTTCACTAAAGTTCACCTGGTCACACTCCAAAACACCTGCTATATTCCTGGATGTCAAACTCACTCTCCACAACTGTACAATTCAAATTACTTTACACCCCTAACCCACCAACAACCTCCAGTACTTAAATTTTGACAGCTAACACTCATACCATGCCAAAAAATCCCTACCCTACAGTCTCGCCACAAGAGCCAAACGTATCTGCTTCACCAAAAGTNCCTGGATGTCAAACTCACTCTCCACAACTGTACAATTCAAATTACTTTACACCCCTAACCCACCAACAACCTCCAGTACTTAAATTTTGACAGCTAACACTCATACCATGCCAAAAAATCCCTACCCTACAGTCTCGCCACAAGAGCCAAACGTATCTGCTTCACCAAAAGTGATCTCAACAAACTGTGTGAACAAATAGCCAGAGCATTCCTCGACAGTAGCTACCCCAGGCACCTCGCCCAGAATCAGATTCAGCAAGCCATCTCAAATACCGGAACACAAACCAAGGTCAACAACTCTGATATACCCCTGGTGGTCCCANGCCATCTCAAATACCGGAACACAAACCAAGGTCAACAACTCTGATATACCCCTGGTGGTCCCATATCATGAAGGCCCAAGTAAACTCAGAAACATTCTCCACTTTGTATACAAAATTCTGGCTTCCTCACCACAAACAGAAGACTTGCTCTCCAAACCACCCAGATTGTTCTTCAAAAGACCACGTAACCTCTGCAACAAACTGGTTCATCCAAAGCTGTAGCCTACCACAAATGAACAACCCTATCATCCCCCCCAGAGGATCCAACCCNATACAAAATTCTGGCTTCCTCACCACAAACAGAAGACTTGCTCTCCAAACCACCCAGATTGGTCTTCAAAAGACCACGTAACCTCTGCAACAAACTGGTTCATCCAAAGCTGTAGCCTACCACAAATGAACAACCCTATCATCCCCCCCAGAGGATCCCACCNGCAACAAACTGGTTCATCCAAAGCTGTAGCCTACCACAAATGAACAACCCTATCATCCCCCCCAGAGGATCCCACCCCTGCAATAGCTCACGGTGTGGCTCCTGTGCCATCCACCAACCCTCAACTTCTTCCAATAGCAGACTCACTAGCCGTGCATACCCCATCCAAGGCNTGGCTCCTGTGCCATCCACCAACCCTCAACTTCTTCCAATAGCAGACTCACTAGCCGTGCATACCCCATCCAAGGCGACTACAACTGTGCAACTGAAGATCTGATTTATCAGCTACAGTGCCAACACTGTAATGCAGAATACGTCGGCCTCCCCACCAACACACTGAGGCAGAGAATGAATGGCCACAGAGCAGACACTGAACAAGCCGTAGCTGGTCACGTCCACAACCTACAGGACAAACCAACTCCAGTACATGCAGCATCACACTACAGAGATTTATATTCCTGCTACAGGACCAGAGTTGTGAGAGCCCTACCACCTTCAAGCAATAGCTCAGAACTCAGACGCTGGGAATTAGCTCGTCAATTTATAAGAAAATCCAGGCAGCCGCCAGGCCTCGAAATAAGATAATCACAGCTCCAAACCACACTCATTAGCTATACAGGAAAATTTTCAATTATCCCTGCCCCACCCTGGTTTACAACCTGGCCGCTAGGTTTACTACCAACAGCACCCTTCCACCATACTGCAGTGTCCTACAACTCGTCACCTGATAAAGCTGGCCTAGCCAGCGAAACGTCGCGATTGTGCAACCACGTGGAAAATGTCTCGTCCTTTGTGTGTGTGTGTGTGTGTGTGTTTCGACAGGTACTACACTGTGAGTACTCGAATTCCTGTCATTTTATATCTTTTTGTATTAATCCTTGGTCACGCTATCAAATTTCTCTTCTGAAATGTTTTGTTAGGAAATTTTGAAGAGGATTGTCGGACATGCCACAGCCTTCAAATTTTGAAATCATTGTTGGCTATGTCTGTCAAATTCAGATGTGTTTGAAAGTCTGTTCCACTTTCAAAATGGTGGCAGAAGAGACATCTTAGGATTATTTACAATATCTCCAAAACCGTTTGACCAGTTTTGACCAAAAAATTTTATGATGAAAGTATTATTTACAAGTATCAAATGTGTCAAAATATAACCTATTTTGTAAGACTGCACCATGTGAAAAATAAAGTTTTTATGTCCTATCTCGGGGAAACAATCAACGGATTCCTACTAAAGTTAATATAGGTACCATAAGTAATACTACAGTACGTCATGTAAACTGACGTGTTTAGTGGGTCGGACTATTATTTTAAAAATGATGGCCACACAAACTTTATAGACTACTATGCTATATCTATGAGACCATGCAACCAATTCAAACTTTTCTATACTGGAAGTATCTATGCAAGCATCAAATAAGCTGATATCAAAATTCATTTGTCAGCCTTTTTGGACGATAGTATTACAATGAAAGATTAATCTTTTGTGTCCTATCTCGGGGAAACAATCAACTGATATCCACCAAACTCAGGCTACGAGTTATACTTTTGTAGTCCCATCTAAATTTTATGACTTAAAGGAGGTAGTCAAATCTTTCCAAAATAACAGCCATGTAGATATTTTAGGTTAGTAAGCCACATGCCTCAAACAATTTCAACTAATTTTAATATGTAGCAGTATCTATAACAAACATAACATGTTCCAATACTGTAATGAAAATAGCACCACTTGGGAAACAGGAGCTTTCATGTAATATGTCGGAGAACAACCAACCGATACTCACCAAACTGTGCACTTAAGTAGTGCTACAGTACTTAAGTGTGTCTGGCTTTATTTACAGTATGGCAGTCATATCAATAATTAAGATAAGTTGGTAATACTATTAAACAATTTAACCACTTTCAATTAAGTTGGTATGCTGATAGCAGCCATTAGAAGCATCAGATATGCTTATAGAGACTATCTTTTGCCGACTTTTTTGTAGGCTAGTGCCAGGTGATAAAATGCAACATTTATGCCATATCTCTGGAAAGAGAATTTTGATTTTGATTTGATCTCCATTGCCTATAATGACTACGAAAAGAGTAACCAGAACACACTATATGGATGTGGAGAGGAACCGAGGTAATATAAACACACACACATGGAACAAGAAACAAGGATGCAATTGGACAAACACAGAAACAGAAACAAAATAAGACATTACAGTTACGACCTAAAGATGGGAGCAGATTGNTGGCTCCTGTGCCATCCACCAACCCTCAACTTCTTCCAATAGCAGACTCACTAGCCGTGCATACCCCATCCAAGGCAACTACAACTGTGCAACTGAAGATCTGATTTATCAGCTACAGTGTCAACACTGTAATGCAGAATACATCGGCCTCCCCACCAACACACTCAGGCAGAGAATGAATGGCCACAGAGCAGACACTGAACAAGCCATAGCTGGTCACATCCACAACCTACAGGACAAACCAACTCCAGTACATGCAGCATCACACTACAGAGATTTATATTCCTGCTACAGTACCAGAGTTGTGAGAGCCCTACCACCTTCAAGCAATAGCTCAGAACTCAGACGCTGGGAATTAGCTTGTCAATTTATAAGAAAATCCAGGCAGCCGCCAGGCCTCAAAATAAGATAATCACAGCTCCAAACCACACTCATTAGCTATACAGGAAAATTTTCAATTATCCCTGCCCCACCCTGGTTTACAACCTGGCCGCTAGGTTTACTACCAACAGCACCCTTCTACCATACTGCAGTGTCCTACAACTCGTCACCTGATAAAGCTGGCCTAGCCAGCGAAACGTCGCGATTGTGCAACCACGTGGAAAATGTCTCGTCCTTGGTGTGTGTGTGTGTGTGTTTCGACAAGTACTACACTGTGAGTACTCGAATTCCTGTCATTTTATATATTTTTGTATTAATCCTTGGTCACGCTATCAAATTTCTCTTCTGAAATGTTTTGTTAGGAAATTTTGAAGAGGATTGTCGGACATGCCACAGCCTTCAAATTTTGAAATCATTGTTGGCTATGACTGTCAAATTCAGATGTGTTTGAAAGTCTGTTCCACTTTCAAAATGGTGGCAGAAGAGACATCTTAGGATTATTTACAATATCTCGAAAACCGTTTGACTAGTTTTGACTAAAAAATTTTATGATGAAAGTATTATTTACAAGTATCAAATGTGTCAAAAAATAATCCATTTTGTAAGATAGCACCATGTTGAAAATAAAGTTTTTATGTCCTATCTCGGGGAAACAATCAACTGATTTCTACTAAATTTAATATAGGTACCATAAGTAATACTACAGTACGTCATGTAAACTGACGTGTTTAGTGGGTCGGACTATTATTTTCAAAAAGACGGCCACACAAACCTTATAGACTACTATGCTATATCTATGAGACCATGCAACCAATGCAAACTTTTCTATACTGGCAGTATCTATGCAAGCATCAAATAAGCTGATATCAAAATTCATTTGTCAGCCTTTTTGGACGATAATATTACAATGAAAGATTAATCTTTTGTGTCCTATCTCGGGGAAACAATCAACTGATACCCACCAAACTCAGGCTACTAGTTATACTTTTGTAGTCCATCTAAATTTTATGACTTAAGGAGGTAGTCAAATATTTTAGGTTAGTAAGCCACATGCCTCAAACAATTTCAACTAATTTTAATATGTAGCAGTATCTATAACAAACATAACATGTTCCAATACTGTAATGAAAATAGCACCACTTGGGAAACAGGAGCTTTCATGTAATATGTCGGAGACCAACCAACCGATTCTCACCGAACTGTGCACTTAAGTAGTGCTACAGTACTTAAGTGTGTCTGGCTTTATTTACAGTATGGCAGTCATATCAATAATTAAGATAAGTTGGTAATACTATTAAACAATTTAACCACTTTCAATTAAGTTGGTATGCTGATAGCAGCCATTAGAAGCATCAAATATGCTTATAGAGATTATCTTTTGCCGACTTTTTTTTAGGCTAGTGCCAGGTGATAAAATGCAACATTTATGCCATATCTCTGGAAAGAGAATTTTGATTTTGATTTGATCTCCATTTCCTATAATGACTACGGAAAGAGTAACCAAAAAAAATGAACACACTATATGGATGTGGAGAGGAACACCGAGGTAATATAAATACACACACATGGAACAAGAGACAACGATGCAATTGGACAAACACAGAAACAGAAACAAAATAAGACATTACAGTTACGACCTAAAGATGGGAGCAGATTGNCGATGCAATTGGACAAACACAGAAACAGAAACAAAATAAGACATTACAGTTACGACCTAAAGATGGGAGCAGATTGCAGCTACCAAAACATTGTGACTTTTTACTGTTTTTAATTTGTTACTGTTTATTTAACATCAATGCCTGGTACGCTTATCTCAATCAGACAATTCGAGAAATCCTAATTGTGCTGTCTTATTTTGTTTCTGTTTCGGTGTTTGTCTAACTGGATCGTTGTCTCTCGTTCCACATGTGTGTGTATTTATATTAGCTCACTTTTATTGCATTTGTGTTCCATATCTATAAATTGTGTTCTTAGTTTTTTTTTATTACTCTTTTCGTAGTCATTGTAGGCAATGGAGATCCAGTCAAAATCAGAATTCAGTTTCACCACACCATTGCCATTAAACTTCAAAAATAACATCTCTGGGCCAATTATCAAATTCCCACCAAATTTTGCACACCAGTAGTACTACAGTGGACCACATAAACTTACATAATTTATGTAGATTAAACAATTTTTTCAAAATTGTACAATATAAATTATTACATTACTTAATCATATCTATTATATGATTTGACAAATTCCAACCTTATACAGGTCCTGTTTTAGGCATTTTTGTAAGATAGTGCTAAATGAGAAACTAAAGACTGTATGCCATATCTGAAACAGTCAACCTATTTTCACCAAATTCTGCACAAAAGTAGTGATACTCTTAGGCCATGTAAACTTATACTTGTTTTCAAAACTTTAGACTGATTACTACCGAAGTCGATGCTCTGAATACTACCTCTGTAATGTAATTGGCTTCACGCCAACTTATGGTATGAAACATTCTGTGTTCGAGTGACAGGTTTGGCATGTGTAATTGTCTTACTAATATTGCAGTTGTTTTTAGTTGCATCTCTAATGATACTGCTGTTGAGTCGTCGAGACCCACCTACCATCTAACTTTTTAAAAACTTCATCAAAATGTAGAGGAAAGTAGGTTCATTAGGTATGTCAGTAACTCCATGTTAGGTTTTGTGGTGCCAGAAATGAAAGTTTCTCTTGTGCGTGATTCTGAATTGCTGAAATAATTAAGCCTCTCAACAATTTTGAACTGTTTCTATATGTAAAATGGTTGATAGAAACTGAAGCTGTTAAACTTTACCACACAGATACGACTGCTTTATTGTGTGTCTGTGACATCACAAACTTCCACATATCTTCGCCCAACTTTGTTGGTAGCTATTGGATGGAAAAAAAGTGAAACATTGTGAAGTGGCTGTGGACATCACCGTAGTAGACGTATTCTATTTCATTGGGTATTATGAAGGCCTTCACATTTGTGTTAAAAGTTTGATGAGGTGGCTGCAGGCAGACAGCTACACCCGTAGACCCAGACTCTGAGTGGATGGACGGGTGTGGTGGTGTCTCCTGCAAACATAAGCCGGCAGGGGATGGGCCAAGTGACTGGTCGGTCCAGTAACATACACCCTGGCATGCCAGGTGGTACCAGCAGCGGGCAGATACAGGATGGTGGAAGGTGAACTTGAGGGGGTAGCACAGGGGATCCCAGACAATACAATAGGCAGTCGTGGCAAATCCAAAGTTACGACAAAGTGCAGCTGTTGAAGCAGAGTAAAGCATCTCGGGCTGTGTTGACTGCAATAAACACTTAAATAATAAACTGTGCATCAATTGAAAAGTATAAAAAATATTGATATCACATCAAATGGGCTTTATTTTACTGTGCATCAGCTTGATCTTTTATGGGGCCTCGGTGGTGTAGTGGTTAGAGTACTACCCTTCCACCTTGGTGAACCAGGTTCGATTGTCGGTGGGGTTGCTCCCAGATTTTCACATGTAGGAATTGTGCTTAATGATGCCACTGTCGGCAGGTTTTCTGGGTGATCTCCCGTTTCCCACACCCTTGCATTCTGATGCTGCTCCATACTTGCCTCGCTTCACCCTCGTCGGCTTTCAAGACCTCGATGTTAAGAGCCACCCAAATCTCTCCACTTGATCTTTTGTGCCATGCTGTGATCTATTGTGATGGCTTTCTTAGTGGGTCCATGGTTGAAATGCATGCGCTTGTGTGCTTGTGTAGGTGTTCTCGGAGAGCAAGGACGAGGTAGGTCTGGTGCTGATGGGCACGGAGGCGAGTGTGAACAGCCTTGACTACGAGCACATCAGCGTTGCCTCCAACCTGCAGCTGGTCACCTGGGAACTGATCGAGACCGTGGAGTGCGACACCAAGCCTGCTACTGCGACTGGCGACTGGATGGACGCCATCATGGTCGCCCTCGACTTCCTCCGTGAGCAGACCGAGTGAGTTCCCCAGCTACCGGCCGTGTACCTTCCCCTGTCGACTGTTTTGTTTTGTAAAACCACAAGTCTACAAGTTACAAGAGAATACACTTGTTACTTGGGAAAAAATGATATTTGCTGTTTTATAAAGCTACTAGTAACATTGTTTGGCTACATGTGAAATTGTACAAGTTATATTTATTTTTACAAGTCAAATTGTGAATGCTTTCCAAAAGGACTTACGTGAACACACACTTGTAAATATTATATTTTTTACAAGTTTTGCAACCTAGGTATAGTCTGTCTCATGTAAGCTGGCGAGATTCTGACAGTTTGACGAAAGTAGCACCAATGTTTACTTTTTGTTTATGTATCCTTTCGCCATCATCTGGTGCGTCAAGTGGAGGCTGTGTTTTTTATCAACACGTTTTCAGCTAATCCACGTGCCATTGTACTATAATGCTAAACAAATTTTAAGATATTTTAGACCGACATCTGTCAAAAAAATTAGTAGTTTATAAAAGTAAAAATGTAAAACCTTGCAAAAAATTTAATATTTGCTAACTTTTTTAATTGTCCGAGACAGTGAATCTGGGTTAACATTTGCGAGACGTAGTTGTAGCTGTTAAAATACTTTGGACGTTATAGCTAATATATTCGAGTTGGAAATATGTGACGTGGAATAATGTTAGAATTGCTTAAAAACTNGGACGTTATAGCTAATATATTCGAGTTGGAAATATGTGACGTGGAATAATGTTAGAATTGCTTAAAAACTATTCATTGGGTGTCCCACTTTCTTCAGAAATGAGGAAATGGGTTTTCGGGAGAACAATATGGCGTATAATTTACGCAGACGAACGATTACTGACTGATTAGAAATTACTAGTACTCAAAATCGCTGTACACGAAATATATGTTACTTTAAAAATTATGCAGAACTCGTTGAACAATAAAACTGTTTGTAAATATGTAAGCATGAAAGCTTTCTTCTCTGGCTGGTAATGCTTCGGGATAAAGCAGATAGATGGCGCTCACAGCATGACAGAGCGAGGTTTGAGCCAATTGCATTGCTCAATAGATAGCGTCTTTTTAAAAGTCGTATGTTTTTCTATTACTGGCTCGGAACAACACAAATTTGAAATATATTTCGTCAAAATATTAGGAAAAATAATTCAACAATATTCTGCAATATTTTTGTATGTTTGGAATTAATATCAAGCACATATGGAAAGCATGGTTGGGGAGGGGGGATACGTCCTGAAAAGGGTTTTGATGATGCTTTTCATTTGGATACGGATCGTTTTATTGTGCATTTCATTTTGAACACCTTTACATTACTATTTTATCACGAAGTTCATTTTGTAACACTAACAACCATTGCTTTGTGACCTCATAAAATAAAATGTATTATTTAATCTAGGAACTCTTTCTTATTGCATATTTTCTGCTTGTCTAATGTACATCGGCAGTGCACTCAGAATAGCCAATGTAATATTAACTTTTGTTCGTTCGTGCATCAGCTGATACAGGATTTGGTAAAAGGCACTTTGGCAACTTGACGTATACGAAACAAACAATCACTGACTGTAAGAATCTCGCCAACTTATATGAGACGAACCATAAACATAGTTACAATTTTGAATAGACATGTAATTAAGCATTGTTATATATACTTTGGAATTTTTATTTATAATTAATATCACAGTATTTTTTATAATTGCATTAATAATAGTTAAAGTTATGAATACTGAATGCACTGAGATATCTTGAATTTTAGGATGGGGGAAGAAGAAGAAGAATGTTAAGAGAAAGAATTTATGTTGTTTTCATATCTTATAACATGCATGCTTATTTTACAGAAGGTTCAAAGTTTATTTTTGAACAAGGCTATATATGACATATATGCATTTATTGTGAAAAACACCCCCTTATAATTTTTCTGACATGTCATAAAATTAAAATTAATTATATACACTGCTTTACATAATCAATGATTACATTTTTGGAATTGATTAATTTATTTCAGAGTGAAAAGAATGTTTCCCTTGATTGCTGTTCATCTGACAATCCAGTTTATTTGCCATCTTATGATAGTTCATCAACGGGTATTGATGTATCTCAACCATGTAATAAACCATGCTTACGAGAAGTGATAAATGAAAACACAATTTCAGTGTTGGTGAATGCTGCTGAACTGCAAGTTGTTGTGGAAGAAATTTTGTTACGTACTTCAGCCATAGAAATCTACAGCCTTGTGGTGTGTTGAGTACACCTGAAAGTAAAAATTAACACTTAAACTTTCATCTTGAGCACACTAAATGTAGCCTGGCTGAAAATATGATTAATGCAAGTCCTTAAAATATTTTTTTAATTTACATATAACAGAAAAAATAATAGACATGATGGTGAGTGGAATCAACTCATGGCAAACATATAATAATTGCAGATATTACCATAAAAAAATCATTGGACAATCTAGCTACGGAACTGGACTCCCATCAGTCAAGGGAAAATGCTGAAATTCGTGGGTCTTTTTGGATATATGCGACTAGTGAAATACTGTACCTACCAAAACTATTGTAGTTATAATTAGCTTTACAAAAATTATGTATGCAGCTATGCAACACCACATTACCAATTTGAGCTGTTTAGACTGCGGTGAAAATATGGCTCTATGTACAGAACTGGGGAAATAGTATGTGCCAGCAATTCAATGGTAACTTACTTTGGGTGCTTAGTTGTCAAGCAGTTACCTGCCCAACAAGACTCGTAAATATGTTGTGAAAGTTTTCAAACTATGCTGCAACAAAGAGTACAAATTAAATTTCAAAATGTATGACTGAAAAGAGGGGCTGCGGCTACCTGCGTTGTAATGGAATTGTCAGAATCTGGTTGTTGAAGGGAAAAAAAGTAATGGGCAATCACTTTATGTACCAGCATTCATTTAGCAAAATTGCTTCATGCGAGGAAAACTCTTTTCCTAAGAACTGTCAGGTAAAATTGGAAAGATTTTCCTAAAACAAGGGGAAATGCTAAACTGAAACGTGGTCAAGTGATACCGAAGGAAAACAACTATTTTATATTAGTCCTATAATTCTGTGACAAATGCAAAACACTCCACAAAACTGAAAGTCATTGTTACTGCTTACAATGAAGAAAAAAGCCCATAGATTTGTTCGACTAGATGTGTACAAACAACACATCATTGTGGAAATGTCTTCGATGTTACAAAAAATTGCCATTGATCTAGTGTTTGGCATGTGGCATCACATTAGTCAACAGCCATGTTTTGTACAAACTTGCAACAAAAAGTGTATTTCTATCACACAGTTCAAGGAGCGGCTAGAGTATCTTGTAATGACGCAATATTCTTAAGTTTCGGGACACGTGTTAAAATGTCTTTTGTTTTTCTTAAGCTTTGCCAAGCTTCATAATATTTTTATCGGGTATTTAAGTTTAAAGTCGCGGTGGCTCGTTTCCCGCGATAGTTTGCTATCCGGCAGACGTGTGCTATTGTAGGCTATCGGTACGAGAAGTCANGTGTGCTATTGTAGGCTATCGGTACGAGAAGTCAGTTTATGTTGATGTCGACAGTTTTAGTTCCTACAACGCAGTTTTGTTGTACAACGCAGTTTCAATCACGTGCGGAGCAGTGTCGGTAATGTGTTGAGAGCGTGCGTGGCTCGTCAGGCCCTTATCTCAGGAGAGGGGGGTGATAGGCAGCACAAAAGACGCGTCTGTCTGTAGCCCTTCCAGCAGTTACTTCGGGTCAGTCGCCCTTGAGGACTGGAAGTCGGTGGAGATCAGTCGGCGGCAAGAGCAGTCTCACTTCAGTTCCGTCGAACAATGGTCATCTAGGTCGCGTCGGGCAGGACGATAACCCCTACATCGGCAACTAGACTTTATTTTATTTCTCTGCCGGTGTGGGAGGTTGACGCATGTAATGTTTCTTTCGATGCGAGTTTGAGACATCAATAATCTGTAAACTACGGTGGCGCTGTTTCTGCACTGGTACATACATTTATATGAGAACGTTCGTACTCTGCATATGAGATTCGGTTGTGAACTGTGTCGCGAAATGTTAAATAAACATACATAACAACTAACTTTGAACCTATTTCATAATTAATCGGCGACCATTTAACAGAGTATGGTGTTCTACCTTGAGCTAGACGTGGCAACGTAACATCTGCATTAACTAGTGCCCAAACGTTACATTCTTCTTTGTGAAATACAGCCAACAGTTGTAGAAATGCCTGCACCTTGACGAGTGATACTTCCTGCTCATTATTATTATTCGACTCCGCATCATCACGTGCACGCCTTGTGCCCCCGAGGGTATCGAACCCTGACTGGCTGCCTCCAAGGTCAGCCCCAACGTAATGATAGGAAGTATACACCGTCGCCCCTCCATTTTGTAATCTCTCTGAGAAACAGCCACGGGCATGCAAGAGTTTGTCCCTAAGCGAGCAGCAGATGTAGCTCGCAGTCACACTCAAACCTCCCCGCCGCCACTCCACCAAGAGATGGCAGCAGCGGCTCGAACCTGAAGGGGAGACCGGCTGAAGATTACTGAAAGCGAACGAAGCACACGGGACCCCTCCAGCCAAGAAGAAAATAATGCCTTGCACTCGGCAGAAATGTCAGTTGTCCATGTAGCTCGCCTCAGCACCAGTCGTGCTAATGCTTTCTACTGCACAGCCACAGTCCTCGAGACTCTCCCAGACCTCCCAGTCTTCTACTAGTTCTTCAGCCGACGATGCCTTCTCTAACACAGCAGCTGAAGAGTTGTCGCTACCCCCGGACACTTGCCCCCAAGAGTCACCACACCCAACACGTACACAACACGTGCCCTGCGTCACTTCAGGACTACAAGCTACAGTTAGGGTCCAGTTGTTTTCACAAGTACCTAATTGTCAGCTCTCGTCCACTCTTCAAGCCAGGCTCCTCGAGCTGACGGGTACCTTCACCTGTCTTGCTCTTGTACAAAGTCAGTTTAACACCTAGTGTGAATAGAGGTAGGAGGTAGTACGGGTCATCATGTTTCTATTCTCTTTAACTTCTGTCTTTCCTTGCTCTGTGGTGAACGTGTGGCTTTTCCCCAACCTGGTAAGCGTCACCCTCGAAGGGAGCAGAATTAATTCGTTGCCTGAATTAAGGAACATGATTGAGGGATCTATAACTGCTACCGAGCAAGTTAAACAAACGCGCAATTTGGGCAAGGCAACCTAAGGGAATTTTGAATGCTTCAGACAGTCGTTACTCTAAACCACACTTGAACTAGCCCAACACATTACATTTAGAAAACTCTACAAAAAAAACTAAAAACATTTCAATTAGTGTCCCAACTGCTCACTGCCCTCAAGTATTTGGTTGTGTCTGTCTAATTGATCATGACGCATACAATTACAGTTGCAGAGCCGTAGAAGTGACCAAGTTACAAGGAGGAGGTGATGCAGACGAGACCAAGAAGTCTACAAAAACGTCCCAGTTGAAGGCAGTGCATTAGCTTAAATAAACTGCCATAGGGGCGACAACTGACAAGCATGCATTCTAGGGGGGAGGGGAGCCACAACGAGGAGGCAAAGACTAAGGAGGGGTAGGGGAACAGAGTCCTGACTGCAAGTGGAGTGGTGACCACAGAATGTTCGTGCCGTGAGGAGCACGCGCTCCGCACCTCACATGGTAAAGATCCACGCTAATCGCCTGTTTTGAGAATTGCTGGTGGGAAATAAATACTGCACTAAACTATCCATATTTGCTATTGGACAATGCATACTTTATTCAAAATGTTTTCTTAAAAAATAATGAACAATTTTAGTGACTGTGTGTGTTTGCATTTGGATTAAATATGTAAATGTTTGTATGGGTAGTGTTTTAGTTAAGGACCCCAATTTCTATGGCTCTATGTGCATGTGCATTGTCCTTTGTAGTCTGATTTGTACGTCGTGTGGAGAAGTGGGATGAGACTTGAGGACGTTGACTCAGATAATTAAGGAAACACAAATGAGGTAATTTGGGCATATCAGAAGAATGGGAAAGAAGAGATTGCTGAAATACACTGGTAGTAGGCCTCACGGTTCACAAAGAAAGATATGAGTGGAGTGGTTAAATGAGGGGGTGTGTGTGTGTGTAGCGGAGCGGAGGATCGAGGGAGAGGGCGAACACTAGGCAGTTTGTGAAGCTGACTTGGCCGGAGGCTTTGAAACAGTTGTGTATGGTGACGGTGATGTGGATTGGTTGTGTTGGCGTGCTGTTGTACAGGTTTGCGTTTGTTGCAGGGGCAAGAAGTTCACAGAGTGGAAGGTGGTGCTGCTGTCGAACCTGGCCCACGCATCTCAAACACAGCAGTTAGACATTGTCGTGCAGACCATCAAGGACTTGGAGGTCAGCCTTGTCGTCATGTGAGTTCCTGCATTTTGCTACAATATCGGGACAGTGGATGCCTGGGGCAATGGTCGTGTAGCCGCTAAAGCACCTGATTTATACCAATGCTGCTGGTTGGCGGGTTTTCTATGGGATCTCCCGTTTCCCCCACTCTTGCATTCCGCTGCTGTACCATTTACACCTCGTTTCACCTTAATTCAGTATGGAGTTACATAGAAAATGATGGACAGCTGTTGAGGGGAAAAACTTTATTAAGCCTGCTTCACATTTATGCCCAATCTAAGACTGTTCCCACGTAACCCTATTTCTTTTGTTATTTAGTTAGTAACTTAGTTTAAGACAATGCTGGGCTTGTTCATTATTTTCAATCCCAAGTTCCCAAAGTAAATGATTGACAGCTAGACAATGTTTTTACTCTATTTTAGAAATTTCTGGTTAGTACAAATTGTCATTGATTATTTTAAACTATCTCTTAAAATGTTTTATACTTCCAGAAATTAGCCAGTTCAGTAGTACGTTTTAGTTCATTTCCAGACTGCATTTATTTGATAAATGTATTAATAATTAGTTTTAGACTTCTTATAAATTATTATAAATATAATACATGCATTTATGCATAGTTGACTATTACATCAAATGGAATTATTGGTTTAAACAAGTGAAACATTGGACCTCTGGAAAATGTTAACGTATTCTGCTCTTGCTGTGAGCAGAAATTTCATTGTGAGTTGAGCGTTACGGCATGGCATGTGTGAGAAATGAGGATGAATTTTGGTATATTATTTCAACTTTCCACTCTGTCTGTTTGGTGTGAGTGGTGTACATGTGAATCAGGCATAACAGGGCAAGTTTCTAGTAAAGACGGTTTATCAACAAGGGAATACTGTAACAGAGTTCTGCTGTAGTTGTTCTGGGGTTGTTTGTCGAGACCACACTGTACTGCTTGTTGCAGCGGTCCAGAGCTGAGCAAGGGAGATGCAGACTCCAAGGAGCAGCTCATGGAGATCATGGTCTCCCAGGTCGGTACCGGCACTTCATCTAGTCCCCTCACATAAGTCTGTGGATTGCCTGCCTAAAGTCTGTTCGCAGTGGTTTTACACTTTTTGAACCAAACTTTTGAAAAACCAGCCAGCGTATGACGTGTTTGTTCGGTTCCTGAATGTCGCATATCACAAGCATTTTGTACTTTACATATAAGTACAGTGAAACCTCTTTTATTCTTTTTTCATGGGACCTACAGAAAGAACTCAGCATGCTGGAAAACTCAACATGTGGACCACTTTCCTCAAAAAGTAAAACCTAACCTCAAAAACAAAATTTATTTTCATCCTTGGGTATACTGAGTTGATTGCCTGTGATGAACAGTGGGCATATCTTAAATACTGGATGATAAAACATATCTGAATCATTCAATATAAGTATTGTATTATAAAATATGGAAATACACTTTATTTCGAAAATTTGCCAAATGTTTACATAAATCTCACTAAATTTCTGCTAAATGTAAAAAAAAAAAAGTGGCAAAAATCAAACAAAATTGATTAAAAACAATGATTCAAAATAGAAACGTGCTAAAAATTGTTAAAATTTAAGTACAGTAATAAAGTATTATACTTAGTTTCATAATAGTAATGCTGCATTCTATATTTTTTACTTTTCTTCGGAGGCAAATTTAACACAGTTTTCAGAGTTTGACACGTAAAAATCAGATTTTTAAAAATTATATTTTACTTCGCTGAAAATTTTGTTGCCCGCTAAATGATTTTAAATGTTGCCAAATTAAACGCAGTCTTCTAAGTTGACAACACTCGCCATCTTGTGTGACAGTTGATGTCACTGCATTACTCTTAAAAAAAGTTACTAGCATAANAGTTGATGTCACTGCATTACTCTTAAAAAAAGTTACTAGCATAATTTTATCTTAACAGAATTAATCCGTGAAAACATACCGTTTCCCTTTAATGCTTGTAATTTACATTGTTATTTACCATACTGACCTAAAAATTATTTCATTTCCTTTGTGGAACCAGAGTAAAGATCAAATCCGTTCCATCCATTACTAAGGTTTGGTTCTGCTCCGTATCACATCCATTAAATATACGCGTTTTATTTGCGCAAATATTTGTTTGCTGACTTGAAACAAGGAAATGCCTGCAATTATTATGTTTTACCTGCTTTTCGACGTGAGTAATTTAAAACNATTTTATCTTAACAGAATTAATCCGTGAAAACATACCGTTTCCCTTTAATGCTTGTAATTTACATTGTTATTTACCGTACTGACCTAAAAATTATTTCATTTCCTTTGTGGAACCAGAGTAAAGATCAAATCCGTTCCATCCATTACTAAGGTTTGGTTCTGCTCCGTATCACATCCATTAAATATACGCGTTTTATTTGCGCAAATATTCGTTTGCTGACTTGAAACAAGGAAATGCCTGCAATTATTATGTTTTACCTGCTTTTCGACGTGAGTAATTTAAAACAAATAGTGATTGAATTATCAAAAATAAATTAAGTGGTTGTTAAAAATTAATTATCAAAAATAAATTAAGTGGTTGTTAAAAATTGCAATGTTTCACGACAAATAGTTGTGTATACTAGCATTTGAGGTTAGGGAGTGTCTGTTTTCCTGCTCTTGGCGCTACTGAATTTTGGTAGTACCAGTTTTAAGATAGTTTTTTCACAAATAAACAATAGTTCTGAATATATTTTGGTTTTCGGACAGAATATCTGATCGATGGATGCGGGTAAATTAATGATTTAAGGGCGTAGCATGCGGTTTTTTTTAACATTTTTTATATGGGATATTTGTTGGGACCATCTAAAAAAAATCAACTGATACGGGAAATCGACATAAACGGGAACGCAACAACGAGGTTTAACTGAATCTTATTTTTGAGTAATTTTAAGTTTTACTTATATTTTATTTATAAATTATATTTAATTTATAATTAATAGAAATACGAAAGAGAGAAAATAAGTGTGTAGGTAATGCCCAGTAAGAAATATTATTAAACTGAGTGCCCACAAGTGCGATACGTTGTTCCTTTGGTGTAATTTTCTAGATGCAGTTAGGCTTTGCATGAGGTGAAGGAATAAATAGCCTGAAGTTAAAACTTAAGCAAGCCTTCAGAAAATTTGGAAGTAACCATGAATGGACTATACTAGAAAATTCCTTGCTTCAGATAATGTTAAAAGGCANGCCTTCAGAAAATTTGGAAGTAACCATGAATGGACTATACTAGAAAATTCCTTGCTTCAGATAATGTTAAAAGGCAAAACCTTTTTCTTTATTTTCTATTTTTTTTAATGATGGATGAAGTTAATTCTCCAATACTACAGACCTTTCAATTAATAATTCAAAGAAAATTTAGAATTATTGTGTGGTGATACCAATGGAATGGTCTTAAGTGAAGTGGTTCTGGTGGATTTATAATACAAGTGAAACAGTACTGAGCTCTGTTTGAAAGTGTAAACACGAGGTGCATGAATTTCATAGTTCAAAATGTCATNTACAAGTGAAACAGTACTGAGCTCTGTTTGAAAGTGTAAACACGAGGTGCATGAATTTCATAGTTCAAAATGTCATAAAGTTATAGAATGTGAGAATCAAAGTATGCCTACTATTGCATAAATTAAATATGCATTACGTAAATTATTTTAAAGTTCTTGGGATGTACTGTATTTTATTGCATAGCTGTTGCCCATTTTATACTAAAATTTTCTTTGAAAATTAGGGGTATGGCCGTTTTGCTAGTAAGTGTGACGTATGATGTGTAACTGGCAATCTTTTTTTACAACTCATTACTTACGACGTCACAGCTACCCAATGGAGAATCGAACCTCGAGTCTGCTTGCCTCCAGATCCGACAGGCATGTTCCCAACCTTGGACACCCAAGGGAACAGCAGACAAACATGCATTGCCAGTTATATACTGTGTACCATATAAGGAGGCCACATTCTTGACAGTTACAATCGCCGCGTCTTTTCGTATATGTATCCATTCGCCATCAACTGGTGTGTCAAGTATAGGCTTTGATGCGGCGAGTCAGCGCGTCCAGGAGGTGCTGCTCCGTGTGGCAATTGGTGAACTGCTTGGGTGGCGCTGCATTCGTAAACGGAGCTCGGTGGACGTGTGTAGGGTCGTTCGTAAACGCGGTACACAAAATATATGTTACTTTAAAAATTATACAGAGCTCGCGGGAAAATAAAACCATTTGTATATGCGCGTAAATACGTTATTTTTAAAACAATAAAACTATAATATGTTTCTGGGTGTAGTTCAGGATATGGATAACAGATAGCGTGGAAGGGTGTGTTATAAAAGATGGCGCTCTCTCTCACAAGATGTCAGCACATGGTTGGAGAGTCTGGAAACTTGAAAAAGGTTTCTATTTTTTCGTTACATTTGGATACGGATCGTTTTATTATGCATCTCATTTTGAACACCTATACATTACTATTTTACTACAAAATTTTTTTTTCTGAAACTAAAATAAAATTTATTAATTAATCTACGAACTCTTTCTTATCCGCCTATTTTCTACTTGTCTGATGTGTGTCGGCACAGCTCTCAGAATAGCCAATGTAATATTAATTTCTGTTCGTTTGTGCATCAGCTGATACAGGATTTTGTAAATGCCACATTGTTTGTTTTTAATACATTAAGTTGCCACTCACTGACTGTCAGAATGTGGCCTTCTTATATGAAATGAACTATACCAAACACTCACGTCAGTCAATTGCCCCTGGCTAGCCAGCTGAACGAAGTCCGCCTACCCCAAAGCAAGCACCGGATATCACCAGCACACAGGGAAACTGAAGCTGAAGGAGATGACCGTCGAGCTGTATATAAGGCCAGACGCACCCCAAGAATGCCAGTTGTCATTGCTCCGCCTTGATTGCTCAGCAGCTTTCTGTACCACAGCCGTGATAGTTCTCTGCTTCTGTCGTCTCTACTATTACCTACATCTTTAGAAGTCCTCAACCTGCTACCTGCTCACACCGAAGAAGTCTTCAACCCCTGACATACACTCTCCACTCTGGAGCGTTTTTCTTCCTGAGTCTCTTTGGGACTACTAGTCAACAGTTAAGGTCCGAGCCGTTCTTACGGCTACCTAATATAGTTGCTCTAGATTTCTTTGTCAAACAGGTCCCCTTCACCTGTCATTAACGTAACTTCCGCCGATTACTTGAGAACCACGAAATCTAGGAGTTCGTACGAGTCACAGTGTTTATTCTCTCGAGAATAAATATGTTTTTGAGTCTGACCACTGAGTTCTAATTCTCAGAGGTTTGTAAACCTCTCTTCAACCTGGTAAGTACCATCCCTTAAGGGAGAGGCAGGTGACAGCGCCTTTATACCTAATTTCCGATACAAGAGTAGGACTGCGGGCTTCCCTTAACAGGGCAGCACCTATGTCATAAAACACCACAGATTCGCCGGCCACCCATACATAGGTATACACCAAGTGTGCAAAGGCACTTGGTGTATACATACGGTAGAGCCCCCAACTAGGTCCGCTTCATCCACTGCGTGCAATTTGCCGGTTGGAGTTCCAGGCCTGACGAGGAGTGACTTGGTCACATCTAAGCGGCTCATGATGAAGCAATAGCTGCTAACTCACTCCATTCACAACGTGCAATTCGCCAGTTGGAATGACAGGACTGACGCGGCGTGATTTGATTGCCTCTGAGTACTCTTAGCTAGGGAATTCTGTCTCCTGCCCCTGCTTTGCCCTTCACCCACAGAGGAGAGACATTAAGTGGGCAGATAAGAAGGAAGCTTCGACTCCTACAGCCAAACAGTTGTCTTCAGATACTCCTTTCCTCGGGATCAGGCACAAGCCACCCATTGACTGCGGGGGCCTCACTTCACAGTCACCCCCCAGCAAGTTATTCATGCCTTCTCAGAAGACCTGTGGAGAGCCGTGTCCTATAGTTTCCTGCCTATGCCTTGGATTGCTCGTGGGCCTGGGCATCACAGACACTGGTCGCAGACCACCAATGCCAGCTACCGCCGCCAGGAACAAACTGGCCTGAGTACCAGCAAAGCAGAACCCAGCTACCAGACAACTACGTACCTTGCTGAAAGCCTACCCGTCTGACCCCCCTGTATACCGACTGAGCAATCTCAAAGTGAGTCTATTTAAGTCAGACCAAGGTCAATTGACGTCCCCAGGCATTTTTTGACAGAACACACCAATAACCTCGTAGATCGCGTGACGTGCTCCAGCACCCCTACCATCACACATTAAATTCTTAGATACTTGATCACAAAAAAAATAATTTTAAACCACCTATTATTAATGTAATATAAATAATGTTCCCGGATGTNTGTTCCGACACAGATTGTGAAATAGTTAGTTTATTGAAATGTCCAATGCAAAACAAGCACAGCATCCATTGCGTTCTTCTGTGCTTCCTGGCACACAGCAGTCGCGATCCTGCTTCCTACCCTTCCACGTCTGGCGAGAGGGAACGCAGTTGCCTAACAACCAGCATTGTGCCATTGCGTGCTCCCTCCTTCAGCCAGCCGGTGGGTGACATGCATCAGGCTTTCTGGGCACGCGCTGTTGTAGCGTGTCACAACCATTCACAATATTGCTTTGTTCCCGTACATGCGTGGTGATAGGTGACTACGACGTGTTCCCTCTCTGTGCTGGTGAGGGCAAAGTTGATAGCCTCCACTCAAAGTAGCATTTGCACCACAATAGTGCCACTTCCCAACCAAAATGGTTATGGGATGGTGGCTATTACGTGATAAAACATGGTACCCGAAATATAATAGTGAAGTGGCTGGCGGCACCATCACAGGGTTGTGTTTGGTGTCAAAAATATGTAGTAAAGTGTGGTAATTGACCCATCGTTGGTTGATTTCCTGAGTGTTTTCAGGCATTGATGCCATTGAACATCAATATGTGATATTCTCCTGTCCAGCAAAACATTTTCATCTAAAGTTTCTGCGATATACCATATCAAAATCACATTTGCACTGTTTTTGAGATACACATGTAATGGTAAAATTAGACCAGACCATTTACAGACATTGGAAAAGGGGAAACTGAAACGTTTTGTTTTAAATTATTTTGGGATGTTATTAGTAAAAGTTACGGTACAACATTTCTGGAACAACTACAGATAAAATATATGTAGAAATTACCTGACATTCAACAGTTAAAAAATACATAACTTTGCAGTGTGTGATTACTTTATTATTTTAAGGTAACTCATGATGTAATAATTCAATATAAATGACCTGATTTCTGCAAGTAATTTTTTGTTATTTGTCTGCTCGAAAAACAGAAACATTTATTGTGATTTCAATATGATTGTGTAAAAATTGTGGAAGGTATTTTTTTTATTTACTGGAAAATGTTGTCACATGTGATGTCTGAAGTTCTGTTTTTTATACAATTATAAAAAAATGAATTTTTTGTTGTTTATGTGTCCTTAATATGGGGGACGCAGGTCAGCAGTAACAATGCTGAAATAGAGAGATTCTAAGTATGTAATCTGTAGTTTTATTTAGGCTTGTAAGAATATGGACTAGTACAGACTTGGGTGAGCAGTGCATGCTTAGTGAAGTAAGGAGTGTGTGTGCAGGTTAGTGGAGTTGTGGCCAACTTTGACGATGCACTACAGCAGCTCAAGTTTTACCAGACGGAGGCAGTGCGGCCAACTGCATGGAACGTTGTCCTGGACGTAGGCTCCATCAAGATACCGGTCTCCGGATATCGCAGGGTTTGTTGGCAGTTGTTGGCNCAAGGCCTCGATGTTAAGAGCCGCCCAAATCTTTACACTCACTACTTTTTCATATCATGCATTCGAAAATTCACTGGTTCATGATTCAGTGTACGTCCACCAGTGTCATAACATTTTCAGACCGGTTGAACTGGTAGATCATTCGGTTTAGCTAGAATCAACCAAAATGGTATTTTTTGAATGCCCGGTGTACATCATCGGATGCAGTGGGAAATTTTTGAATACGAAGCATGTGGGCTGCAGTAAGTTAAAGAAGAAGGTCATGTTTGTTTAGTTACAAAGTTGTAATGAAATGCAGTTGCCAGAAGGTGCAGTGAGAGAGGTAGATTGAGGGCAACAGTAAGAATGGCTTTAGCATGTGCTGGAGGCGGCCAGACACGAGCTACAGTGGCCCTGCCCTGACGGCCCTCTCCCTTACCCACCCTATCATCATGCTCTAACACAAAGGAGCTCCTACTGACGTGTCGCCCCTTTGCTTGCTCTGCTTGTCTCTGCCACAGCTTTAATATGACATTTTCTTCCCCTCTCGTTTTCTCTCTTTCGCTGGTTCTGTGCGCGCATGCGAACCATACAGAGGGAGGAATGTCTCACTCTTTTCTTCTTTCAATTGCTTATTTTCTTGCTGTGTGTGTGAGCCAAGGAGAGGTAAGAAAGTAGTAGTCCAAGGTCGGAGAAAGCGATTCCAGGAATGTGAGAACACGCGCCATTAATCTTGACTTCCGTGAAAATAGCTCTGAAAATAATGATGCACATAAATTAAAATGAAAACATGAACACAGTTTTCGATGAATGACAATAATTATCTGTAAATTTGTCACAGCTGCATGTTGAGACTCTCAAATACGTAGGATTCAAGATACGCTGTAAAATATCTTTTCCTGGAATTTAAAAGTGTAAATATAGGGTGCATGTGTGGGTGTATGATATGTGGGTAAATACTACAATAAAGCAGTTGGAGCAATGATGTGTCTTTATAAAATCATGCAGACCCAATGTCTTTACGTATAATGATTTATATTTTGTAAACCTTGTAAAGAGTAGTGGAAACCATCCATAGAATTTCAGGAGACTGACATAAAAATGCTATAGATGCGGACATTCTGTAGACGAGGACTAGACATATTAATCAACAAAAAAAAAAAAACCCAGCTCATTAAACTTTATGTTGAACGCATTGATAGGATTATGTTAGGTATTTGTCAAGTTTAACTTAAAATAAAACAATGCAAATGGGAATAGAAAATTTTTCCAATACACTTATGCTCAAACTTAATAAAAACCGTACTTAAAACACTTCTTTTGAAATCATGTGCACAGAATAGCTGCAGACGTAGCGGAAGTATTATCCTTAGAGCAACTAACAACAGTCGCAGTTGCGCGTGGTGTTGGCATCATCGCATTCTGAATTGANCGGAAGTATTATCCTTAGAGCAACTAACAACAGTCGCAGTTGCGCGTGGTGTTGGCATCATCGCATTCTGAATTGATATCTCGAAAATACGGCATCGCTGTTTCTTGTGTTTGCTCTGCTCGTCGTTACCAACATGGCTGCTGCCATAAGCATCGCAATTGCTTGCTGAACGTCTAATAAAACGTGTACATCACATATTTCATACAGATGTACTGTATTTCCATATTTTTAATTTTTTTTTTGTGTTTCATACTTTCTAAATACATGATGTGTGTTCTGAGATGTCTATTGCTACCGTATTTACTTGTGTACAGTGCGCACCATGATTTTTGCAACAAGTACTAGGGAAAATTTTTTTAAAATAAAATTACACCAATAATTTGTTTTACCTTGTTAGTAAGTATGTAACAAATTATTCTTTTTTTTTTACATTAATGTGTGGTGATTGTGATATGTTTGGAAAATACTTTAATTAAATAACTCGTGGTGCTAAAAGCCGAAACATTGTGGCGTGCTGTGAGATAATGGTCAACTACGGTCGTTAAAAGAAGAATGTCAACAACTGCGGTGGGCGGCCTGCTTCCTGCTTCTTTTACGCAGTGACGCACTGCCGAACTGTCTCATCTAGACAGGGTGGAGTTGCCCGACCCCAAGGCGATGCCCTGCCCTTGCCTCTGCTTGCTGCAGCAACTTTGTTCCATCGGTCCTTCTCTCTATCCGTAATTAATGTCTATCTCTGAGGGATGCTGAGGGCACTTATCAAGCTGATTTGCATTCTCATCTTCTCCTTCGTGATGGGAGTACAGCATGAGCCGGGCCGAGAAGTAAAACTGGAGGAACTCAGTCTGACAAGTGAGGTACAGATGGGTACTGAACGCCTACCTCCGCTTGACCAGGACGAAGCCGCCACGCCAGGTAACAGTGCCAAGCCCCAGAGGCGATAGTTACCTCCACTCGCCTGCCGCCTGAACGTGGCCTTACCATAAACAAGCAGCTTTGCAATCGTGGAGATACGCCTCAAAGTGGTTTTTTTTTTGTTTGTTTCGTTGGTTTGTTTGCTGTAACTGTAATAATATGACGGTGTTAGGTTAGGAAACGAACGTGGTAAAATTATTTACGTGTGCCCGCAAAAAACAATATGGCTGGAAGGAAAAGTGACGTGTGGAATTTTTTTACCCTAATCAACACGCAAGAATGCAAGGCTGTTTGCAATGTTTGCAAATGTTTGGTTTCGAGAGGCGTACATCATCGAGGCCGTTTGGTAATGTAAACTTAAAATGGCACTTTGAGTGTACGCACCCTTTGAAGTGGAAGACCTTCAAATTACAACAGTGTCCTCCTAGACCTGTTGTACAACTCTCAACACAACTTTCTGGCAGAGAAAACGCGCCTAGCAATGCCGTAATTGCGAGTACTTCACAAATTCCAGATAATGATTGTGTGGCTACATGTTCATCTAGCCCTGATGTAAACAGGTCTAATCCAAAATTTCATAACTAGTATGAACGAATGGAAAAAAGTAAATCTTATCATTCTACATTCCTGCACTGTGAAAATAAATAATCTCATTGGAAAAATCATTTGCACAGATCTTTTAGCATTTAGTATTGTGAAAAACAAAGGTAGGTTAATACTACAAATACATTATATGCATAATTCATATGTGCATCACATCTTACACATTTTTTTACATCAGTTTGGATTATTTTTGTCTTAAAAATATGCTTAATTACTAACTAGTATGTGGTTCCTAGATTTTTATTTATATTAATAGTTTGGTCTATCACTGAAACAATAAAAACAAAGTCCATGAAATTTTTTTTTTAACTAAATATTTTGAAAACAAAGATTTAATTTTTTGAAATATGAAAAAAATTTTTTTTTTTCCTTGTCAAGGCATTATCAGTATTGGTATCGGCAATATTGGTAAGTTTGTATCTGCAATATCGGAAAAGGCTCAAAAACCATATCGGCTCACCTCTAGTGCCCGGGAAAACAAACTGTAAGTAGTAGTAATGTAACGATTCCACTTTTTCTCGATTCTCGATCTCGATGCAGATACTACTCTCGATTCTCTATTCCAAGAATTGCGATTCCTTTAGTTACAGACAATTACTTTACAGAACTAAATACCGTATAGCAGGGTGTGAAATTTAATTATTTAAACTAGGCCTACATTAGGAGTATTACTAATATAAATAATATAACACTTGAACAGTGGGAGCATATTCATATGAAAATCCAAAAAGTTCAAGAGGCATATGAGATAATATAAACAGGCATTGAAAACATACATCTCACCAAATAATGAAGTTCAAAAGTAACACATGCTTATCACACGAAGATCAACTTTGAAACTTAGATTTTTCTGTAAAATGACTAGTATACCGCAAAACTTTTGTCCATGCAGTTTATTCGAAAATAATTCCAAACCTCACTTGCCATGATAAATGTTCACAAACGCATTAAATTATTACAAAGTTTCCAAGATCTTAGAACAGTGAAAACAATTAAGTTTTACAAAAAAAAATATATATATATATTTTCGTAACATGCAACTGATAGGCACAATAATTGCAGGACGTAGATTCATAGTACTATAACAGGCTGGTGTTTACCATAAACAAAACATAGCGGGGCGGGATTGAGATTTGAGCAAGGAAAATTTTGGACGGGGCTGAAAATAAATTGTCCTGCGGGAAAAGGACGAAAAATCTCCATTATTGCCTCTACATATAAAGGCATTTCGCAAACATTTTATTTGGAAGACAGATAAATTACACTGCTCATTTTTAAAAATGATTGTATGAAAAAATTATACTTGTTATAATCAAACGCATGTGTTTTGTTTTTTGAATGGCGTGGTTTGTTTGCTTCTATATTATCAGCGCTGCTGCCATATTAAGCCAACGTGCTAGTAGACTAGTCAACAATCATGCCAGACGCCAGATGGTCGTTCCAAAGCCGTAAGATGTCGAGAAAATTAGTTTCCTTTTACGATAACACTTTTTTATATCTCGGAAATATTACAACGGTACAAAAATAATTTCTTCTCGTTCCTTACCAAGTCATAACCTAAACAATGAAGTGTGCACATAATTTACGATGTTGTGAACGAAGAAACGTCATATCAAAGGCACAAGAAGGCACAGTGCAAATGTGAATATTCCACGAGTGGAATAAAAAGTTAGTTTCTGTTGCGTGCAAATTAATAAAGTGCTATGTTCTTTATATAAATCCTTTGCTGTAGAAATGTTGCAATCATATGCTGTGTGGTAGGTTTTTAAGCACTTTTTTATTCGAGCATGAAAAGTATAGGTCACGCAAAAAGTGAGGCCGTGTTCGAATGAGCACTTTTAGTGTACTGAAAGGCCGTGCGACCTAAATTAGTCAACAAAATAATTAGTATTTATTTAATTTTTAGTATGTAACAAAACTTGCTAAATACTAAACCAACAAATCGCGACCATCTTTAAATAAGTGATTGTCGACGGCGACTGAACTGAAGCTCCTAAATATTAATATATTAAATGGTGAATTCCAACACGGCCAGCATCGTTTTATTTTCAAATTATTTCCGCATCTAATTTTTTCATGCACAAAATAATTTTCCAAGAGTGATTCAATTATTGCTATAAATCAAGTAATTTTAAACCGTTTTGGAGAGGTGATAGGTTATCTGTTTGTAGTAATTGGTTTTTAATGCTTCGATTCTTGGTCTTCCAATTCTCGATTCCACGATTCTTCAAGAATCGAGCGCATCGAGGAATCGAATTTGACATCACTAGTAAGTAGGTCAACCGCCATATACGCAAGAAGTACCGGCGGATGCCGAGCAGGTCAGTAAAAGACTTTACGTATCACCCAACAGGGTAAATTGTGTATATTGCAAAGTGGAAATGTGTTCTATTTCAATGTAATGTGGTTTTGATGTGCCATGTTTTTTTTTTAGCTAACGTACATGACCTGTACGTAATTTTAAGTAGGTTTCTTTTTTTTTTAATTATGTGAAGTGTAAATCATCTTTTTGAATATGTTTGTATAAATAGTAAAAAGGGGAAAGTACCCTGCTCATGTTAGAACCTAGTGCCACATGTAACGTGTCACCTTGTGATACATAGGAGAGGCTAAAGAGTAGCCCACTTAATACTTTGTCTTACGCCATGGCAAGAGACAGAAAAAAACACGCCCATGTGAGTTTGGGCTAACCCCGTTTATTCCCTGAGTGCTAAGCAATACATGTCACATGTAAAGTTGCATCTTTTATTACAGGAAACATACTGTAATTTGTCCTCTGTAAATACATACAGTCATCAGCTGTTCTGTGTGAGTGACAGGCTTTCTTTTCTCGACCTTGAAGGACCGGTTCATTCACCTTACTCGCCGCAGCATGGCACACACACACACACACACACGAAGGAGGGGTAGTGATAACGAGCAGACAGCCCTGCGCCACTGCCCAGCCTAGGCAAGAGGCACAGAAGAGCGGCTGCTCCAGATGCCAATTAACTACATTAAGGGGTCCGTCTGACTACACAACTTCGCCCAGAATCGCCAAGATGATTCTCCATTTGCAACCGTGGCGAATTGATGCTTGACTCTTCGTGCTAATTATTATTATTTGACTCCGCATCATCATGTGCGCGCCACATGCCCCTGACGGAATCGAACCCCGACTGGCTGCCACCAAGCCGAGCCCCGACTTGATGATAGGAAGACACGCTGTTTCCCCCGCAACTAGTAAACCCACTGAGAAGTAGCCGCGGGCATTCAAGAGTTTGGCCCTAAGTTAGCAGCAGATGCCGCTCACAATCACACTCAAACCTCCTCGCTCCCACATTTCCAGGAGATAGCAGCAGCGACCCCACCCGGCCCAAACCTGAAGAGGAGGCGGCCGAAGATTACTGTGAGTGAACGAAGCACGCGGGACCCTTCCAGCCAAGAGGAATATAACGCAGTGCACCCGGCAGAAACGCAAGTTGTCCACGCAGCTCTGTAGACTGTAGAGAAAGAAGTGCCTGGTATAAGGAGTTATGCCCAGGCAGCAGGTGCAGAGGGCATAAAGCCCAAGCCCGCCAAGAGGGTAATACTTGTATACCCAGATAAAGAAGGGACTACAAGTATTGAAACAAGGGACAAAATTAAGAAAGGTTTTGATCCCAAGACTGATGGCCTCCAAATTAGAAACATGAGAGGAATCAGAGGTGGTGGAATTATGATTGAGGCCGGAGATGATAAAACTCTGGAGAGCATAAATAATGCTACAAAAATCAAGGAACTCCGATGGAAACTTGAGGCTCCCAAGAGAAGGGACCCCAAGGTAGTGGTATACGATGTACCACGGAATGAAGATGATAGAGATCTGCCTGAAACTATTTTCAGGCAGAATTTCTGAACTGGTGGTTGTGGAGGACACAGTTTGGAGAGTTTTTGAAGGCTGTCACAGTTAGCCATAGGACTGGAAAGAGGGATTCGGACAGGGTCAATGTGGTCTTTGAATGTGTCCCTAAAGTGTGAAATGCACTTATTGAAACCGAAAGGATATATGTAGGCTATGAGAGCTGCCGAGTGAGGGACTACATTTCCCTGTCAAGGTGCTATACGTGTCAACAATGGGGGCACATAGCTCAGAAAGGTAGGGAAAATGAGTCCACCTGTTCGAAATGCGGAGTACTAGGACATTAATTTGGGAACTGTCCAATGAAAAGCGACAAAGAGTTCAAGGAAACTTGTACTAATTGTCTTAAGAAGGGACAGCCACATGAACATAGGGTGGACTCCAGAGAGTGACCCACGTACCAGAGAGCCCTGTCTGTCTGTTGAACTTGCCAGAATAGACTACGGCCTGTGATAGCAGACCGAGATGTGGGTAGTTAAATATGCAGCGGTGGTCGCTGCGGATCTCGACAGAATCCTGGTGGAGCAGAAGCTTGATCTTGCGTTGTTTCAGGAGCCTTGATGCTGTTGTGGGTCTGCGGGGCAGTGTGTTCACCAGTGGTGATTGTCCCCGGCCCGGGCCGGGATATCGAGGTCCAACACGAACGTAGATATCACCATGATGGCAAGTGTGTTAAATACTCATCATGTCTGTGTAGAAATAACAAAGGGAACAACAGNCCAACACGAACGTAGATATCACCATGATGGCAAGTGTGTTAAATACTCATCATGTCTGTGTAGAAATAACAAAGGGAACAACAGAATGTGGGCTGGTCTCTCCTTGTACTTTCAATTTGGGGACGACACGCAGATACATCTGGACAGATGGGAAATTATAGCAGAAACGCTGAGAAATAAGCCTCTAATAATCAGTGCTGATGTAAATGCAAAATCAGAATTGTGGGATTCCCCGTAACTGATGAGGCAGGTGAACTGGTTAGCCAGCTCATCCTTATTAATGAAATGGATGTGACCAACGTCGAAGGAGAACCACCCACATTTGTCTCGCAGGCATATGATACGCAATCATACCTGGACATAACGGTGACAAGCATGAAGGCTCGAGACTGTTAAAAACTGGGCTGTGGTGGATGAGAGCTCTAGTGACCACAGATACATGGTGGTGGAAGACATACACCTCAAAATGTGGAAGATGAGGTAAGGTATGTGCATAATATGGCAGATTGGCCTGCCTGCCTGCCTTTGACCGGGCCCTGTTGAGTAAGCTTCAAGGTAGTCCTGAACTGGAGAATTTCTTCACAGATGTCCTGTAAGATTTTACTTATTGCAGCTACTCTTGTTTCTACTGCTTCCATATGCACAATTTATACCGGTTCTTGAGGTTTGACTTGGAACCGGTTTTAGGTAAACAACTACTTGGGTTCTCATTTCTACACAGCAATGGCAAAACTCTGTTGTTACAAAAACAACTACCATATTTACTCTACTCTGTGAAATTTCTGGGG
>NQII01006501.1:41621-89877 GCA_002778355.1 Clitarchus hookeri | reverse complement strand
AAAAAAAAAACAGCAAGTCTCAAAAAAAAGGAAGTGGCTGCCCAGTCACCATAAAATCAAAAAAATAAAAGGAATCTGGCTGCCCACCACAGTTGTTGACCTTCCTTTATAGGCCGACAGAGACAGACGGCCGACCACCACCATCACCACCACCGTAGGTTACCATTATCTTACAGCATGCCACAATGTTTTGGCTTTTATGGCCACGAGTTATTTGATTAAAGTATTTTACAAACATATCACAACCATCACATATTAATGTAAAAAAAGAATAATTTGTTACATATGTACTAACCTTAAATAAATTAATACAACAAGTTTATCTGTATACATTAAAACTTATTTTCACACTTTGTTACTGTTCAATTCTTCCATATAATGATTAAATAAAACATTTAATGAATTTTACCTCCATTGGTTTAATAAAGTTGCAAGCAAAAGGCAAGTATTCAAAATCGAACCGAATACTGGAACCGATATTTAAATTGCAGAATGTACTGAAACTGGAGCCGATATTTTTTGTTATTCAACCCATCCCTAATATATAGACACACTCACACTCTCTCACACACTCACTCTCTCACACACTCACACACATGCAGAGAGAGAGAGAGAGTGTGTGTGAGAGAGAGAGTTAGAGTTAGTTAGTTTTTCTACAATGTAATAATATGTTAGCTGCACTCGTGAGTGTAAAAAACTCAACTTGAAAGTAATTTAGTCTGGAGACACATACAAGCACATGCGCACACAATAACACACAGTTTTTTTTAAATTGTAAAAGTACATCATCATTTGAATTATTGTACGACATTTTTTAAATCACCTAAATTTTTAATGAAATTTTAGAAAAAATAGCAAAAATACACCAACATCTCTATCNTACGACATTTTTTAAATCACCTAAATTTTTAATGAAATTTTAGAAAAAATAGCAAAAATACACCAACATCTCTATCAAAATTAATGAAGTCATGGAAGCATTTTCACCAAAAACAATTGTCTAGTTATTATAATTAAATTGTACTTTTNTATCAAAATTAATGAAGTCATGGAAGCATTTTCACCAAAAACAATTGTCTAGTTATTATAATTAAATTGTACTTTTCTCCTCTCTGTTTAAAAATCATCATTTCTGTTTTACAAGTAAGTTATGTTATTAAAGGTAACTTCAATACTGTGTGGTTAGTGTAACAAATGAGGTAACCATCACCTAGTGAATGGCTTTTGAAGTGGGATCAATGACTGCTGGGGATGTTAAAATGGAGCAATGATGGAATCCAGTGGCATGATCATACATTTTACTTGTTCCAAAATATAAAAATGAAATCACAGAAAAATATCTTATTTTGGTTTGACACTGTGTGAGGTCAACAAAGCATACTGACTGAAGATTGTGAATGAGGGACCACTCAGTGGCGTGTGGTATGTATCGCAGATCTCGTCCACGGCGCTACCCTCTTGGAGGAAGGNGTGAATGAGGGACCACTCAGTGGCGTGTGGTATGTATCGCAGATCTCGTCCACGGCGCTACCCTCTTGGAGGAAGGCCATCGTTGGTGGAGAGAGTGCCCCACTGCAAGAGAGGTCCTACCACTTGGACGATGAGATGCAGACTGAAGTGGACCGGTCCAACATTATCAATGGCTATGTGTTTGGCTCCGATGTCATTCCCATAAGAGGTTAGTGTCATTTGTCGCTGCCTACTTGGTTCTCATTTCCTTGGATTTAAAAGTTTTTTATATGATTATCTGTTAATTTCAAAGGTGGGAGAGGGTTGGAATTTGTAAATGTCTGATGGTTATTGTTAGTATTGTAAATATAAGTTGTAGACCTGTTTTATTCTCTGTGGATAGCACGTAGTATCTCCCTTGATGGCTTGCACATTTAAGTCGCTATTGTCAATGCGTGATTCTGTGGTGGCTTTGTAAGCTAAGACATGGTGCTCAAGCGGCAAGGTCGTAGTAGACATTAAGATGGTTCATGCACTGGAGAGCCGACACAAGGTAGTCTACATAGGGAGCTGCTTTACTGATCACTGTGAAGCCTCACCTGTTCGGGGTGTAACAGGTGCCATCATCTGGCCCTTACCTCCTTCTAGGTCCGGGAAGCATTGACCCTATTATGTAGGACACTTGGTGGGTTTTACTGAAGCGATTCGCCTGTCCTACCAGAGAGATTGGCCTCCTCCTGGGATGCCTTGGAAGGGGCAAAATTACGATAGAAGGGTGGAACTAAAGTTATCTGGTCAAGTAGGTTGAAGTGGTTGGGCGTGATGTGGGTGGTATTGGCTTTAACGGGGTAGGAACTAGGGGAGTTAAGCGCACCTCGGTGGGTACCCAGTAGTTATTCTATGCCCAAACTGGTAGTTGCAGTCTGGGGTCCTCCTGATAAGTGTCCCCCTTTCTCTTGTAGCTTCCTCCCTTACCAGGTTGCTTTTCACCTCCAGCCTGATGATGAGGCACAGGTCTTAGTGGGTGTGCAGCTAGAAGAGGCTTGGCTGATGGGCTCAGTACAGCAGAGTATAGTAAGAGGAAAGCCTGGACAGGCCTTCTGGAGAGCCAATGACCTTGTTTAGAGAACACACCCAATACACTTTTAAGATTAACAATTGACAATCTTAGATACTCCCGAACTCACAGCAGCGCCATCTTGAAGTCCATTAATCCTCCTTCGTTGAGATGGGGACTACGCGAAATTGTGAATATAGGTCTGAGCACAATTACAGTTTTTTACTTAAGAANTCTCCTTCGTTGAGATGGGGACTACGCGAAATTGTGAATATAGGTCTGAGCACAATTACAGTTTTTTACTTAAGAATATATAACATTCCGCAGGCCAAGACCGTATAAACACAAGTCATAGAACACAAAACAGAGGTCACCATATACAGCACTAACACATGCGTATAACGTCAATGCACTGGGAGACGATACAGTTTGTGTACTGGCAGACTTATTTGCCCCTTTCCCGTGTGTACTTCTGCCACTCTGGCAACTCCATCCTTCCCTGGATGCAGTCTGGTTACTCTGGCTGAACACCAGCCCAGAGTTGGTACACGCTCTTCGCCCACTAGTGCCAGGTCTCCCACATTAAATCCTGGTTGCGGAGTTTGCCACTTCCCACGAGGTTGTAACTGTTGGAGGTGTTCACTGTACCATCTTTTCCAGAACTGGTTGGCAAGAGATCACACCATTTTACATCTTCTGGAAGACAGTGGGTACTTTGATCCTCTTCACATGATTCTAGGACAGCAACAAGGGGCCTACCAACCAGGAAGTGTCCGGGCATAAGTGCAACATCATCACATAGGTCAGATGACATTGGGGGAAAGGCCTGGAGCTCAGGACAGCCTCAACTTGACTACACAGGGTCATTAGTTCTTCTAAGAGCAGAATTTGGCTACCAATAATTCACCTTAGGTGATACTTTGCCGACTGTATGGCTGCTTCGCACAACCCTCCTTGATGACTTGCAGGATGGAGAAAATGGAAATTGATTGAGTGGGATAAGGCAAAGTTTTCAAAAAGTGGAGACTTCCAGAGCTGCCTGAAAGAGCTATGTATCTGCTTTGAAGCACCAACAAAGTTCGTCCCACAGTATGCAAACTTCTGCGGGAGACGAAATGAGTGAGGGTGGCAATGAAACTATTAGATGTTGGGTCAGTAACAACCTCTATGTGGATAGCCTCAGTGTAGAAACAGACAACTATACGTAAGTATATCCTCTGGGTAGCACCATGGCGTAGCTTGTTGAGCCGTGTGGCGATGGGTCCTGCTCAGTCAACTCCACTCCTCTCTAAGATCCCAGCAGGTGTGACATGCTCAAAAGGCAGATTTCCCATCATTGGNCTGCTCAGTCAACTCCACTCCTCTCTAAGATCCCAGCAGGTGTGACATGCTCAAAAGGCAGATTTCCCATCATTGGCGGAGTTTTCACTGGTCGACAACAGAAACAACACACACACCCGAAGACTCTGGATCTGACCAACGAACGAGAGGAAAGTATCCAGAATTTCTGGGACGAGAGATTATAGGTGTTGAGGTGCAGTATGCAGGTACTTCACGTCGTAGTGGTCTAACAAAGCTCCAACAGTTTCATGGTCTTTGGGTAGTATGATGGGATGTTTATAGGAAAATCCAATGTTGGCATTTGACAATCGACTGCCCGCCCTGAGCACACCATGATCATCCAAAAAACGAGCCAAGCACTGTAAGCATTTAGAACAGGGTGTAACGTGGCTCACTCACAGTTATAGCCGGCTTTAACTTGTCACTCGTCTGTAGCTTACGACTCGACTAGCTCAAGACGGAGTAACACGAGACTCTGTAAAATGGACGCCAATTAAATATTAAATAAAGTCAAGTTCCGGTTTTGTTTTGTTCCATACTTTTATTTACTAGTTAAGTGACACAGACCACATACGAAGTTCAGAGTACGAACAGGTTTCAGATAACCAGACAAGTGCAGAACAGCGCCACAGTCGTTTACGAATTAATTCATTTCTTAAAAACCTGCCCCCGAAGAAATAACAAATGCAGCGACCTCCCACACCGGCGGAGAAATAATCTAGTAAGGCCTAGTTTGCCGGTGTGGGGGTTAGCGCTAAGCCCGACGCTGCCTAGGCGAGCACTAGTTGATGACTGCTTCAGACGACTGACTTGATTCAACTGCTCGATATCAACTGCCGGAAGGCGACGGGCACACGTGTACTTGTGCTGCCTATCACCCCCCTCTCCTCAGATAAGGTCACGGCAGTCAGCAGCATCATCCAAACTGCGCTGTGTCCCGCTTAACTGCGCCGTCAAGATAAAGATAAACTACCTTCTCGTACAAAACTTGTCGACGCAGTCTGAAAGTTTCTAATATAATGCTGACGCTTACACAAAACTACGACGTTCGAAACGAAACGGCAAACCTACGCCCCATAAACAAACTATCACGATAAAATGAACCACCACAGTTTTTAATTTCTAACCCGATAAAAATATTACGAAGCTTAGCTAAACGAAAGAGAATGGAGCTTGTGTCCCGAAAATTAATAATACTGCGTCATTACAAAGGTTTCCCTTCGTTGAGTCGTGCCAAGTCATCTCAAAAATGTACACGCTGAACATGTTTGCATACAATAAAAGCAGCTTGCTCCAGTTCCNGCCAGCAGCGTCATCCAAACTGCGCTGTGTCCCGCTTAACTGCGCCGTCAAGATAAAGATAAACTACCTTCTCGTACAAAACTTGTCGACGCAGTCTGAAAGTTTCTAATATAATGCTGACGCTTACACAAAACTGAAAACTACGACGTTCGAAACGAAACGGCAAACCTACGCCCGATAAACAAACTATCACGATAAAATGAACCACCACAGTTTTTAATTTCTAACCCGATAAAAATATTACGAAGCTTAGNGTCAGCAGCATCATCCAAACTGCGCTGTGTCCCGCTTAACTGCGCCGTCAAGATAAAGATAAACTACCTTCTCGTACAAAACTTGTCGACGCAGTCTGAAAGTTTCTAATATAATGCTGACGCTTACTGAAAACTACGACGTTCGAAACGAAACGGCAAACCTACGCCCCATAAACAAACTATCACGATAAAATGAACCACCACAGTTTTTAATTTCTAACCCGATAAAAATATTACGAAGCTTAGCTAAACGAAAGAGAATGGAGCTTGTGTCCCGAAAATTAATAATACTGCGTCATTACAAAGGTTTCCCTTCGTTGAGTCGTGCCAAGTCATCTCAAAAATGTACACGCTGAACATGTTTGCATACAATAAAAGCAGCTTGCTCCAGTTCCACCGAGGTCAGGGCTCCGCTAATACAAGCCTTGTTTTCGAATGCACTTGATGAAACACATTATTTATGCCATGATACAAACAAGTTTGGGCCATGAGATGAAATGTGTTTGCAAGGCATGCATCTCTTCTGGAGCTTCATTTGTATTGAGTAGAACAGCATTTGTTGATTTCATTTCTGGAAAACTATCTGCGGATCGATTTAGAGCAGACACTTGCCATCGGTTAGGTGGATTAACTAGCCACTGAGGGCCATGCCACCAAAGGTCCCGTACAAGAAATTCATGGGGAAGCATGACCCGAGTGGCACAATCGGATGGATTGTCCTTGGAACTTACGCATTTCCAAAATTGGGGAGGAACAAGGTCTTGGAGTTGAGAAACCCTGTCGGCAACAAACGTCTTCAACAAGCACGGCTGGGTTGTAATCCAGCCAAGAGCAACACGCTAGTCACACCAAGCGTGGATGGCACTGACGTCCATGTACTGGGTCAGGAAAGTACGGCAGTAGTCAATCAGTTTCGCAAGCAGGTGGGCACCACCAAGCTCCAGTCGAGGGAGAGACGCTTGTTTCAGTGGTGCTGCTCGTTACTTAGCCGTTACCAGATGCACACGCACAATCCCCTGAGTATCCATGCACCTCAAATAAACATCAGCTCCATATGCATGCTCAGAAGTATTCGCGAAACCATGAATTTCCACAGTGTCCACATTGGGGCGTATGAAGCGTTGGAGGCTGATTGCTTCCAGTTGGCCTTGACCCGTCAGTGAACTGATATCATTTTTCCTTGTTGGGTGATGACAAGGGGTCATGCCAACCTTTTCCTTGAGTCCACAGCCACTGCGTCAAGATTTTAGCCCATACTAAAACTGGTGACAACCAACCCATGGGATCTTAGATTCGAGCTACTTGCGACAGAAAAAAATGCTTGATAGCAATGTCGCTATTGACACTTGGATAGTACGAGAAAACATCTTTTTTCTGGGTTCCACTGAACACCAAGAATGTTAATGGATCCAGAGGAGAATTCAAGCATGTTAGGGTATTCACGGTGAGTATTTGGCACATTTTCCAAATTCTGGGGCTTATTGCTTGACCACTTTCGAAGCTCAAGACCACCCCGACGTAGAAGCTGAAAACCACCCCGACGTAGAAGCTNAGGAATGGGCTGGTGATAATCCATATGTCACAGTATTCAGTTGGAAAACTGAGAGAGGAAAAGACAGCTTTACCTGCTGGAGAATCAGTTGGAAAGGTAAGTCATCCTCATGAATCAAAACTTGGCGGTACATCTGCTTGTCTCACGACAAGACAACAGTGTAAAGTCTGAACCTCAAAACGTCACAAATATCTNAAACTGAGAGAGGAAAAGACAGCTTTACCTGCTGGAGAATCAGTTGGAAAGGTAAGTCATCCTCATGAATCAAAACTTGGCGGTACATCTGCTTGTCTCACGACAAGACAACAGTGTAAAGTCTGAACCTCAAAACGTCACAAATATCTTATTGGATTTTGGGTCCTGGTAGCAAAATGTCATTGAGTGACACACCGTTCGAGGTTTTTGCACTACCATCAAAAACCACCCTCAACTTAGTGGTTGAGCTGGACATCTTGCACACACCACGATGAGGGATGAAATAATGGGGAGTGTGCACCGTCTGCTTGTCGAGTTGGAGGAAGATACTGTTCCGCGAGACCTGACTTGGCGTAATCATGCATAAATTCTGTGTACCGTGTTTTTGTGTCGGACGGAGAGTTAAACTTCCTTTCNGTTGGGGGAAGATACTGTTCCGCGAGACCTGACTTGGCGTAATCATGCATAAATTCTGTGTACAGTGTTTTTGTGTCGGACGGAGAGTTAAACTTCCTTTCTAAAGTATGAAATCGACGTTCAGCACTTGCACTGGAATTTTCAAGAGGTAACGCCTGAGGTCGGAATGGAAGACGTGCCTTGTACCTTCCTGGCTCGTCTCGAGTGTGAGTGGCCATGAAGTGTTCCTTTACAGAGACATGAGAGGGTTCTTCTGTCTCCCAAAACTGTTTTAGTGCAGAATCCTGGGAATCCTCCATGTGTACGAACATGGCAACCGACCACCCCTGATCAGGGTCATNGGGTTCTTCTGTCTCCCAAAACTGTTTTAGTGCAGAATCCTGGGAATCCTCCATGTGTACGAACATGGCAACCGACCCCTGATCAGGGTCACACAGGACTCGGGGTACTCTCCCAACAACGTCCATCCAAATTTTGATTCCAATATAACAGCCCTGTGTTCACCAATCTCCAAATGCCCACTCATACAGACATGTGCATAAACATCTGCACCAAACAATATATTGACCGTGGCAAGCTTCTCGAAATGAGTGCCTGCCAGTGGAAAGGCACCCAGTTGTGTGCGAGCAGAGGGATCCACTGTTGCCCGTGGCAATTTATATTTTCCCCAGCTGTGGCTTGCTTGGTGTCTGCTATGTGGCCATTTGTTCTCTCTCGCTGTGCTTGCAGTTGAGGACGAGGCTGCCCTGGGCTACCAGTCCGGCCCGCGGGCGCTCAGCGTGCTGGGCTTTACTCCAGGAAGCAGAATCAAGCACCACTACTTTGTGGGCGATGGCACTTATTACTTTGTTCCTCAGAAGGGCAACCAGGTTCGTGTTGTGTCTCTCCTATATCTAATTTTTGTTCTTTGAGTGACTGGATTAAAAATTATTTAGGTGATACACCTTTGCAGAGCTATGTTGTGTGTAAAAAAATAGAGGAACTCATCATCATCGTCATCATCATCCACCAAAAACAAGCATTATGTGAATGTGTGTTTTACGTCATGTTTGGGGACTTCTGTTGCATGCTATAAAACTGTGCAATGGCACTTGTCAAGAGTAGTTGGCCTACTCGCGTAATGGTGGGCTGAACTTATCAACTTTATATTGTTTTTGAATTTTAGTTGCAATGATGCAAGTAATTTAGTAATGTTCAGAACTTAATTTAACCTTGAATTTTTTTTTTTGTGATTATTAATTTTGTACATTATATCATTCTAAATACTCTTTGGTGCATCTTGAAATTTCAAGTTTTTTTAAGTATCTCTTGTAAGCAAACATGTTGGCCGACTGTGCGGACCGTCGGTGTTGCGTAAATGAACGCAAGATCGTGGTGCAGTGTACAAACAATTGTTTACCTATTTATTTAAATGTAGTAAGAAAGTAGTTCACACTGGCTATAAATGTACACGGGAGAAATATTTATCTATAGTGATGCGTGGCACATTGTTTACGTTTTTGGGTTTGGTAAGTGAAGGTGCACTGCCTTGTGGGATGTATATTATTGTCCAGTCCAGAGGACTTATGCTTTTTGATTTTTATTTCAATAATATACTGTCTAATTTTTTCACAAAGTGTCATTAGGAATGGATTTCGTGCTCGCTAAAATTTAAGTGGCATTCAATGTTTGATCTGTTTTCTCGTCAATATGAAGTTGTGTATGGTCTCGTGATAATATATTTTTGTACAGAGAACTCTTTCCTATTGAAATAAATTAAAGTTTCGTTAGTAAATCGTCCAATTTTTGTACGAAAGGGTCTTTGGATATGGATTTCACACTCGATAAAAGGTAAGCAGCACACAGTGTTTAAACTTTTTACTCGTCAACATGAGGTCGTTGATGGTCGTGTATGGTAACATTTCATTAGCAGAACATTTGTCTTGTGCATTATATCAATATTTAATTTAATGTTATGCACCACAAACGACGAAACACTGTCTTAACATGAAAAACCACATTTTCGTAACAACTGGTTTGTGTTGGGGTTGTAATGACGCAGTAATAATAATTATCGGTATACTTGGTTCATTTTCTTTTGTTTTGCGAGGCGTTGTAATATTTTATCAGGATTCGAAGTTATTGCTGTGGTAGAATGTTTATCGGTCGTACGTTTTTTTGGAAATCTTGGTTTTTGTTCCCGTCAGCATTAGTAGATAGAAGTTTTCCAACTGCAGTAGACAGTTTTTGTTCTAGAAGTTTGATAATATTTTTACTACCACTCAGTTCGACATGACGTGGGGAGAGGTATTCCGGCCCACACCATGTCTTTTTTGGTCTCTTTTTTTTGCACCCTGGGGCGAGGAGTGGGGTTAGGCATGGGACGACTTATAACTTGTGTGTCTACCGCCCACTAGCAGAACAGAGCGAGACAAAGAGAAACGGAGGAGACAACCAGCACTCGCAGAAGACTTGTCGAGATGGCAAATATCCCCCATACCGGGCAAACTTGATCCTGCTCAATTATTTATCTGCTGGTGTGGGAGGTTGCTAGGGTGCCAGGAGGGAACTGACGTCCCTCTTGCCTTCGTAATTCCTCATGCGATGCAAGGTTTCAATGACGTGAATAATAAATTAACTACTGCTGCGCTGCTCTTTGTTTGTTTGTCTGGTGAAACTGGCTGTTCGTGACTGCATATCTGAAGCTTGTGTGCGAGCTGTTTCTTTTGAATATTAAATACAATTACAGTAACAACCGAGACTCGACTTTATTTTATTATTCTTTGGCGCCTTTCACATTTCATGCCTCTACCGATTGAGCAAATTGAGCTGTAATTTCCAGTCGCCCATTCTGACGACTGCCAACGTTACAAATATGGTGCCTAACATGAGGCAATGTTACAGGTTGTTAAAATACAGTGGAACTGTGTTATTGCGAGTATCGCCTTTAGCGTGACATCCGCCATTGTGATAGTTTTTAAATGCACTGTCATTTGCCCTATCATTTGAAAGGTACTTAATTTATTTTATAACGCAAGTCTGTTAATGAAGCCTTTCACTATAGCAATTCAAACTTCTGTAAACTCGTATTTTTAAAATGTTTAAACACGTCACATAGCAAGTAACATCCATTCATTTGCCACGCCTGAGCCAGCCTTTGTTAGTCTGTCGCGTGTCGTCACTTGCGTCAGATGGCGAAGAGGTGCATGCGGGTGTTGTAATGAGATGAAGGCGGATGGGTACGAAGAGGGGAGGTACGTTTGGAAGTGGAGCTAGTAGAGAACAAGAAAGGGGGTGGGTATGTTGAATATGGACCAGGAGGGGGTAGAGGGGAATGGTACGTACTCTGGAATGTAGGAGAGGCGGCAAGATGCTATCCGCCTACTGCTCCTATGTTGTGGAGGTAGGAAGCTTCTCCACGTGCCAGGCGTATAAAGGGAAAAGCATGATTACGTCTAACAGTTGCTAGACAGTGTTGCATTGTTTTTTTGATGGTTTGTGCATTTTTTGCATCTTATGTTGAGTGGATTGAAATCATGAGGGTAGCTTTATGTGTTAGGTTTTTTGTAAACCTTAGTTCTGTTTAAATTATGGAGAGTGCTAATAACAGAAAAACACTTGACATTGCAACAAAGTTCAAAATCATGTGCAACATTTTCAAATGTACGTGTTGAGTATTTCCCTCATCGGTACGAACAGCGACACATTTAACGCATTTAGTTCATGAAGTTAAAATTGAATTTTATTTCCGTACAAACAAAATTGTCCACTGCATCATTAAAACTCTCACTCTTAAGAAGAACAGCAAAACAATCACGTCTCACTAAAGACGTTAAACTAGAGTTACCCACGCCACCAATAAAATAAAAAGAACCATAACTAGTGTATTGTGTTGTCATAACAAAAATAAAACAAATTTTGGAATGGCAACCAGCTATAGTAGCCTACTTACTGTTGAGTTGAGCAGAAATATCTATAGGGTATGTATGCAATTGTGAAGTACAATATATGAGATGTTATTACAAGTGTACAAGACAGCGAATTCTGCACAATAAAAGTATTGGAAAAATAAAAGTAATGTAAATTTTGTGTCTATGTAAGTAAACAAATTTTTAACATATGCCGGTAATTCACTCTTTTCTATAGTAAAATAAGTTAAAATCATAAGTTTTTCATTTTTTGTATATGTCTGTTTTCAATGTTGACATTTTTCATTTCCTTCACAATATTACTCCTGATTGGCCAAATATTTTTCTAACTTACAATAAAGCTACATTTGTTTACGTTTGAACAGATACTTGTGTTGTCCGCTGGTTGGAACAGAATGGGAAAGTAACCTCTGCTCCATGGTGCCAGCCCTTCCTGTTACGAAAATTTAATGTGTGTACACATGGTACTGGAGGAAGTGTATTACTCATCTGCTTTTGCTTTGTGAGCATGAGAGAGAAAAGTGTGGTGTGGCGAACTATAAGAGAAGGGAAGAGGAACGGGAGGAGAAAGAAATTGGTCAGAGGGGCATGAGACATGGGGAGAAGAAAAAGAAGTGGGTAGAAAGGCAAGAGACAGGAGGAGAAAGAGAACCGAGCAGAGGGGCAAGAGACACAAGCAGAAGGAAAGGAGGTAGAGGGAAGTAGGGAGGGACGTTCTGTGATCTCCAGGTTTTTTGTGTGAGTGTGTTCGTGTGCAGGGGTGAGAGTGAGTGAGAGGGAGAGAGGGAGTGTGAGAGGGAGAGAGGGAGTGTGAGAGGGAGAGAGGGAGTGTGTGTGGGAGAGGGAGGGAGTGTGTGTGTGTGAGAGGGAGTGTGTGTGTGAGAGAGGTAGCGTGTGTGTGAGAGAGATAGCGTGTGTGACAGAGAGATAGTGTGTGTGTGACAGAGAGATAGTTGTGTGTGAGAGAGAGAGATAGAGAGAGTGTGAGGGAGAATGAGAGAGAGAGTGTGTGTGTGTGTGTGAGAGAGAGAGTGGTTGAGTGTGTGTGTGAGAGAGAGAGTGGTTGAGTGTGTGTGTGAGAGAGAGAGTGGTTGAGTGTGTGTGTGAGAGAGTGTGTGTGTGTGTGTGAGAGTGTGTGTGTGAGAGAGAGAGTGAAATTGAGAGAGTGTGAGTTTGAGAGAGAGTGTGAAAGAGAACAGCGCTGCCTTGTGAGGGGTGAAAGGGGTGGAGAGGAAACCAGGGGTAGTGGGGTAAGGCTCTGACAAGGGAAAGAAAGAGGGTTGGAAAGAGGAGAAGGGGAATGGTGCCATACTAATTCCTAACTTCTCTAGGGATGAGCTTAACTGATTTTTTCAGGTATCTGTGACAACTGTTACTGTGGCACATAAATATATGTCACTTATATCTGCAATTTGGTCAGAGTTTCAAAAATATAAACAATGGCACAAATGTAGCAGTGGTGGTGATTGCATTAGCAGTGTTGATTTGAAAATATGTACATTTACGTGAAATTTATAATAAAGGTTTCTTTTGTGGGATTTTGTCATTTGCTGTGGCCATTTTTCATTCACTGGAAAATTTCATTCCACGTTGTCTACCATATCATCAGAGCTGATAAGTAAATAGGGAGCGTACCAACCAATGCATCTAATGACATCCAAAAATTAGATAAAATGTAATATCAAAAATATTGTATTTATTAGCATCCAATGTTTGAGACTAACTATAAAAAAAAAAGGAGGTCGGAGCAAACACGGTAAAAGCAAAACTAAAGGAATTCACGTGAAAATATTTACTACTGTTTTAATTAGAAGCTATGGTTAATCACGGAATAGTTGGTTTAAAAGCATTCAGCCGCCATCTCTTGGTAAACATGCAAGGCTAGCTGTGACGCTGTGACATGCCACAGGCAGCTGAAATAAACTGTGACAAGCAAAGCTGCTTCCTTTGTCACTGTTCATTTCAAAAGTTGTGAACCTGTCATCACGCGATATCTCGGTCACAGGTATTTCAATGACTTTGTCANATCACTGTTCATTTCAAAAGTTGTGAACCTGTCATCACGCGATATCTCGGTCACAGGTATTTCAATGACTTTGTCACAGATATTGAAATATCTGCGACAAAACAGCAGACTGCAATTTATCGGCCATCTCTTAACTATCTCGTAAATACAGTAAAACTCAAACATATGGGGCGATCCACCACCTGCCACTTAGGTCTGCAACAAACCACATTACTGTGTTTGATCATCTGAACCAAAAATAAATAACAACTTTGCACACTCTTTGCCTAAGAGGAATCATAACTACTGGATCAATATGAGACACTGCAAAGCCACTAAATAAATAAATCAATCAATAATTAATATCAGAAATAGATTTTATAACTTCTACCAAATTAAATTATTTAAAAGTTTCATTCCAGGACAATTTTCTCAGCACAAAATGTTAAAAAAAAAAAGAAGAAATTTTTTACATTCACAAGGCAATCTATCCAGTTAGACGCTCAAACAAAAAATATACCAATAACAATTACTCTCTTCAGATTAGAGAAACTGAAATGGACCTTTTGCGCAGTGTGCCTGATACTGGCCATTATTAAAGTTAACTGTGTCAAAAAACCTATCAACGGAAACAAACCAAATGAATCGAGAAGAACATTAATTTAACTGTACTGCAAGAACTTTACCTATGTACGTTGTATGTTATGCCAAAAGTTCAACTAACTCTTTTAGTACTGTAAGGTCTCAACATAACTTAGGTATTAACAATCAAACTACAGTAAAAAACTTCACTATAGCAAACTTGAAGGGACCTGAAGTGTTGCTTGTTTGTTATAATACAGTGAAGTCCTTTGCAATGAAAGCTCCTACACAGAAATGTTGAGTGGGGTGTATATGACATTTATGGCTACACAACTCATCATTATTGTATTAACTACTTTATTTAAACATAGGGTACTTAATTACATGCCAAAAACATTTTTAGTTTAATATTTAATAAAATAATTTATAATTTTTTGTAATTATAACGTACTATGAGCCAGTCGCTCATAAACATTCAGTGTACTGATAATTTCATCACTTCTTGGATGTTTATTTTAATGTACACCATACATTTCAGCTTTTATATNACATTCAGTGTACTGATAATTTCATCACTTCTTGGATGTTTATTTTAATGTACACCATACATTTCAGCTTTTATATGGTTTCCAGTTTCAGGCGCATAACTATACTGTACTACAATACAGTAGGTCTATCGAAAACATCTAGGGATAAGTGTATTTCAGGTTATGTAACAGTTCTAAACCACACAAGAGTGCTTGTGAACGTTTCGCTTTTAAGACTGGTAGCGCAACTGCTCAATTACTGCAATTTTTCTCATAATTTTTTCCACTATTGTTANATAAGTGTATTTCAGGTTATGTAACAGTTCTAAACCACACAAGAGTGCTTGTGAACGTTTCGCTTTTAAGACTGGTAGCGCAACTGCTCAATTACTGCAATTTTTCTCATAATTTTTTCCACTATTGTTATCAAAAAGTTGTAAAATCTTAGTTTTATCAGTTGTAGCTGGTTCTCTGAGTAATGAGGCTGATGGTGTTATAGGCAGCGGCGGAGGCGCTGTCAGCGCTCATCTGTTCCTTGAGTGAGCTGAACATGGTGGCCATCGTAAGGAGGGTGTACAATGACGGCAAAGCCCCCGTGATGGGTGCGCTCTTCCCGAAGAAACTCCCCATCGAGGTCAGTCCTTCAAGACATACCAAATTAACATAAGCCAGGATGTGCTGCCTTTTAGATGGCTCAAGAAAAGCAGGCATATAAAGTAAGGGTGGCTGAAGATATTTCATTTGAGAGTGAATTTGGAGCTAGTTTTTAAGATGTTAGCTCATTTCGAATTATGTTCTGTGTTTGCAAGCGTAGCGCCCCACCTAATGGGTGTTCTTAGCGTTGGTCGATGTTGGAAGCCCCCCCACCAGACGGCCGGGTAACAGACGTCGTCCACTTGATGGGGTTATATTGCTGGGAGTGGTACCATTGGCTTTCGGCAAATTAATAATGGTTGGCTGGGCACAAGGAGGAGCGCTCGTGGATGTGTTAGTTTGACTCTTGGTCTAAGTGGCGAACCACCTTGTCTGAGGCTAAGGGCCTGGTAAATGTTACTGGCTCTTTTGGTGGCATGGGAGGTAGTGTTGAAACAGCACGGGGGACGTGCCACAGTAGCTCGTAGAGCAGGTTGTGGCTTCCACTGGTCGTACTGGCGAATGTTCCCCTNCAGCACGGGGGACGTGCCACAGTAGCTCGTAGAGCAGGTTGTGGCTTCCACTGGTCGTACTGGCGAATGTTCCCCTCTGTTGAGCTGCTGCCTCTCACTTCCAGGAATACACCCGGTGGGCACTCTGCTTGGTAGGATAGAGAGGAAGACGGTGGGTGTTACATAGAAGCGAGTACGGCCTGAAAGGACGTAGGTGTAGGGGGTAGACCTGGCTACCAGCAAGTGACATGGCGGGAGGGAAGTTGTCTGCAGACCCTAGCACTTACAGAAGGGTGCCACAATTGAGTGAGACACGGCTCCATAGAGGCAGGGCTCCTTATTAGCGAGGGAAGGATAGGTGTGGCGGCATGTGCCTGCTCCTGCAAGACAGTTTGAGGTTCATTTGACAAAACAGGAAATATCGGGAGCAGGTAGAGAAAGAATAATTAGCTGCGAGTGATATGCAAACCAATCAGTATTATATCTGTTTATTGCCGGAACAGTAAACACACAAAACCAGCCTTGTACCCTGACTAGGGTCTGAAGGGCCAGTCATAGGATGACATCCAGGATANAATATCGGGAGCAGGTAGAGAAAGAATAATTAGCTGCGAGTGATATGCAAACCAATCAGTATTATTTCTGTTTATTGCCGGAACAGTAAACACACAAAACCAGCCTTGTACCCTGACTAGGGTCTGAAGGGCCAATCATAGGATGCCGTCCAGGATGGTGCCTAGTCTCGGATGACGCGGACGTGCGAGGGTGATGGTGACCTCCAGTGGTTCAGTACTTGGAGTCGTGGTTGAACGAGAGCATGGTTAGCTGGGTAGCAGGGCAGCATGGCGTTCTGGTCTAGAGCTGCTATAGCTGGTAGACAAAACTGAGGTCGCATCGCGTCTGGTCAGTGTGATGTTCTCCTAAAGGCAGGGTAACATCCTACAACTGAGCTGCGAGAATCAGCCAGTGGATGCAGAATTCTGTACACAGTCGAGCATAGTGATGCCCTAGGACTGTGCTGTGCGAGTCAGCATCAAAATAAAGGCTTTGATGTGTGTGTGTGTGCGTGTGTGTGTATATATATATACACACACACATACATATTGCAGCCTTTAGTTTGAACAGACATATACAAACANGCAAGGGGGGGGGGGGTAGCAGAGAGAGGCCGAGGAGAGATAAGCAGCAGAAAAGTGGCAGATGGCAGCCAAAGCTGGCGGCTCATTTTCCTCCACAGCCGAAGGGGGGTGAGTGCAGCGACACGATGCAAAGGAGTTGCAGTCCAACAAGATGCATCAGCTGGCCCAGCCAACCTGGATTTCAAAGGCGGCCTGTGGATAATACAGCTTAACATCTCTTCTTGGGAGGATGCTGTGCTTGTGACGACACTAGAATTAATTTTATTAGAGAATTGTAATGTATCGTGTATATATGTGTATAATTGAGTGTGGCAGTGTGGGCACCTGGTGGTTCCTCATCTGTTGCCACCACATACTTATAACAATACGGTATAAACAAAAAAATTTGAATTCAACTGCAGAAAGTACTGTGACGGTGTCGTAAATGTACTATTAATGGTGTGTGTGAGACTGGGCGGGGCGTGATGCTGGAGAGTACAGCGGCACGAGGCATTGCAGTGGTTGGTAGGACTGTCTGGCTGTGCAGGTGCTGGTGTATGCTGAACTACCGTTCTCCGAGGACATGCGGGAGTTCATCTTCCCCTCGCTGCCATGCCCCATCATAAAAGACGAAGGGAAGGAGGATGCCACTGACCGCCTGATAGATGCCATGTTGCTGTGAGTTAACCTATTGCAGGAGGTCATATGGCACTGATTGCATGTTAACCATGGGACAGCTTTCATCCCCAACTAAACCAAAACTCACAACTGAAAATGACAGGCGTGTGCAACATTGTTGCGAAGAGTTTCCTGCTAAAAAATTTTACAAAATAAAATTTTATTTTAATTTTATACTAGGTCTAAAAATATTAGTAATGAGATATAACAATTGTTTCCCTTACTTTCTGAAGTCTATTAAATAGGTGCAAGAGTTGTATTTGATAGGTTGTCCACTCAACTTGGGAGGAAAACTTTTTTTAGGAATGAAACACTTTTTGTAAAGGCATGAGATTAGGTGTGTCTTTGGTGCCATGTTTTATATAGCGATGATAAGATCATAGTTACTTGGCCAGTGGTGCTTTTGAAGAATATGTTATCTTTCGACTGCCTGGGGAATAAATTTTTGTGAGAAGTTCCCCAGCCAAGAAGTGGTAGCAGGGGTTCATAGATCTTCATAAATCTCGGCCTCAGAGACTCCGCAGTAAACAATGTACTTGGTCTGCCACCCACCCTGAACTGCCAACACTGAACTTCAGGTATGAGCCATGATTAGCTCATAAAGGGAAGCTTGTTCTCACAAACTTGCGACGTGCATCGTAGTGACATTCAAGGTGCATGGCGTCCAAGAATTGGAGTAACTGTGACTAACCTCTCCACAGATTGTACTTCAAGCCAAGATGGCCATCAGTTTAGTGCTCTTCGCAGTAGGTGCCAAATTCAAAGGTTCGAACTCACATAACACATAAAGCAACAACAAACTGATGAACCTGACGTACTGCCTACAAAAAATAACATTTGTTAATTGAAAAAACTTAGTACACTGCTGTTTGATGGTGGCAATGCTACAAATTCCACCCCGGCTGGCAAGTAGATCTGAAGCACGCCTGAGTAGATCTGAAGCACGCCTGAGCTGCCATTACAGAGGTGGCAGGTGGACCAGACCTCCTTGATGAGGATTAGGTCACCATTCTGCACTTCACCTTCATGCGTGGTCCACTTGGCACGAGGCTGTAGTGTGTGCAGGTATTCCTTGTGCCAGTACTAGAGCTGGAGGTGTTGTTAGAGTGGTGCCAGCAAGGAAATGCACCGGTGTCAGGGCCTCTTCGTCATTAGCGTTTTATGAGATGGCACATACTGGACTAGAGTTGAGGACTGCCTTAATTTGAGCAAAGAGTGTAGATAGCTCCCCAAATGTGAAGATTCGTGTTCTCTCTTCAGGCGACACTTTACAGACTTGATGCCTGTCTCGGTAACACACTGAAATGTGATGCTTACAGAGGATTGAGGTTCCTACGGGTAATGAGGGTATCTGCCACACACTGCCAGTTGGCTGTACCCATTAAGTGCCTCTGAAGGTCATTGTAGTAGCAACGAGCCCAAATAAAGTTTGTTCTACAATCGGAAAACACAACCTTTCGAAGTCCACATTAGGAATTAGGCATTCAATAAAGCTGGGGTACTCATGGACTTTTAGATGTACCGTNCGAAGTCCACATTAGGAATTAGGCATTCAATAAAGCTGGGGTACTCATGGACTTTTAGATGTACCGTATTTGTTGGCGTGTAAGATAAGTTGTAGTTTTAAAACGATTAAAATTTTGGTGGTGGGGGTATTTGCTGTGAAAAATATTAATTTTTCCTTAAATATGAAGATAAACATTTAGTTTGATGCCCTTCTGTTAGTGGCGTTGGCCGGCGTCTGAACATTTCCTCCCCCAGATGCCCGGGAAGTAGGCGTCGTCAACTTGATGGTGTTTTTTTACAGGGAGCGTGGCGGTCTGTCTTGGGTAAATCCATAATATTCCGTTGCGCATGCGGAAGTGCACTGGGAGGGGTAGGTCTGAGTAAGAGTAGGGGTGTAGGTTGATGTTATATCTAGTCGTCGGACTACTTAATCTGCGGCTCAAGGCCGTTTGTCAGTTACTGGCTCTTTGGTGGTGTGGGAGGTAATGGTGAAATGGCTCCTTGGACGTGCCACAAGATGTCGTAATGCAGACTGCGACTTCCACTGGTTGAGCTAGTCGCAGTTCCCCTCTGCAGAGTTGCTTCTTCACGTTTCCAGGAATACACCGGGTTGGCATCCTGTACTTCCCCTATCAGGCCTCCAATCAGTGCTAAACCCTGTTTGTCGGTTTTATCTAGCCCAGCCCTGTGGCGAGGCATAGGGGGTGATAAAGTAGAGAGGAAGACTGGGTATTCCGTAGAGGTGGACACGGTCTGATAGGAAGTTGTTGTAGGCAGGTGGGTGTCAGTGGAAGGCCTGGCTTACTGGCCCACCTGGGCGGGAAGTTGCCGGCGCAGACCCAAGCACTCACAGTCATGTGGACCACCGCTCGGTAGAGACGAGGCTCCCAACTGGCATTAATGGGATCTGGTGCAGGCATGTGCCTACTCCTGCAAGAGTGTTTGAGGTACTTCGGACGAAACAGGAGATAGCATAAAGNGGATCTGGTGCAGGCATGTGCCTACTCCTGCAAGAGTGTTTGAGGTACTTCGGACGAAACAGGAGATAGCATAAAGCAAGGTGCTGAAGAATATAGACTGCGAGTGATAACTCGACCAAGTTAGGATTATGTCTTATTTATTGCCTAAACAGTAAACACACATAACCAGCCTGTACCCTGGTTAGTTCCTAAAGGTCCATACCTAGGATGCCAACGAGTGTGTGACGTCTAGACTCAGTAGACGCGATGGCGCGGGGTGCGAGGGTAACCCGGGTCTTGCGGTACTCGGACTCGTGACAATTAGGTGAGTGGCTAGCGAGGTAAGCGAGAAGCGCGGCAGGCGTTGGTTAGCTCCTGGGTAGCGTGGAGTACTACACGGAGCTGGTGGCTCGTGATGAGCGAAGGCTTGCGGTGTCGGTGTGCGTTCAAGCAAGGACGTCCGACAACTGAGCTGTGAAATTCAGTTATGGCTAGTGAAGTCAGTGTGCTGATGGGCAGAGCTTTCTCTGGTATCTGAGATGTGAGAATCAGCCTCGAACTCAGGGCTGCATGTCCCCATTATACTTGAAACACAGGGCCAGTGCAGAGGTATCGGAGGAGGTGCAGAGAGGGAAACAATGAAGGAGCAGCGGAGATGGCAGATGGTGGAGCGGTTTACGGGCTGACAGGAGTCGTCAGTTTGTCTGCACCAACCCTGGTGAGCCACTGTGGCGTGTACGGCTAATGACTCTTCTTGGAGGGGGCCGCAACTTTGGCAAGGCTATAGTGTGTAATGACAATGACAAGTTCAAGTCGAAGTACTTTTCTTTAAAAAAAAAAATATGAGAAAGAGTTTTAATATGTGCACATAAACTTCAGGAGATGCACGCCGTCCAGCAACATCGCCAGCTGCTGACAGCCTGATGCAGATTTGGCATTTCCATACTGCGGCTGCAGAGCTTGGCGCTTCATACAAGGTTGAGTTGCGTGTCTTCTGCTATATAGAACAGGCCTCTTGATGTTTATAAATATAGCTCAGGGAAGTAAATATCACTTTGACAACACTGACTGCAATTACCAAATTCTACGTGAATAATATTAATAAATATTTCACTTTTATAATTTATGTATATTGATGGAAAGCGAGAGGGATTCATGTATACAATAACTTGGTAACTCATGTTACAATATCCAGAGTCGCTTAGCTTGCGAAGTGTGCAGATGTTCTGAGCAAGCTATATNGAACTTGGTAACTCATGTTACAATATCCAGAGTCGCTTAGCTTGCGAAGTGTGCAGATGTTCTGAGCAAGCTATATTGCAGACCAGTAGAGAGAGATGTGACTGGAGCATGCAAGTAGGTGGTTAGAGTGCTTGCCGCAGGGAAGGTGACACGCTGCATCCCAAGCACCTGGCGGACCCTCACCGCCAGCACTGGTACAGCTGTCTGGCCCAGCGTGCGCTGCGCCCCGCAGAGCCGCTGCCTCCCCTCGCCCCGCACCTGGCCACCACGCTGTGTTGTCCGTTGGAGAGCCATGCCGCCCTCGCCAGCACCCTGGCTGCGGAGCTGCGCAAGAACTTCCCGCTCGAGGAGGTGGCTGTTCGTCAGACTAGGCGGGCCGCCCANGCACCCTGGCTGCGGAGCTGCGCAAGAACTTCCCGCTCGAGGAGGTGGCTGTTCGTCAGACTAGGCGGGCCGCCCATGGTGTCTTCAAGCAGTGAGTGCTCACTCTACTGTTATACTGATGTACAGTTCTGACCTATAGTTACGGGTAGTCAAATTTCGTTAATGACAAAATCGTAAGCTCCGGTAGGGGCTTACCCCAAGGCACCAGTCCCAGGAAGAGTAAATTCCTTCCTGGGCAGACCACGCCAGAACCTGTCCTTCCCCGCGTTGCTATGTAATATTAAACCACCTTCACGGTCTTGCCTGCGCCTCCAGGACACCCACTGAATCCGCTAAATCACAATTCTGTATTCTTCTTTTGATTTTATCCTCTTAACATTATGTAACATCACTGACAGTGCATAGCTGTGTACCCACTGATTTCCTAACTGCCCCATCACCAAGCGGGCCATAAAAGGGATAGCATAACCCTCAGTGCCCAGCTACACGCTCTGGTGAGCCAGGGCCAGACGCCCCCAGGGTGCAATCACATCGGCCCATACAGCCCTCTTAAAGCCCTCATTAAGGAGACTCCGTTTCCCTAGTCTCTAGACGGATACTGGGCCAGTATACCTTCATTCATTTTTCCACATTGAGTTTGTTAGGCGTCAATCTGATGTGGAGGGATACATTAGCACNGCGTCAATCTGATGTGGAGGGATACATTAGCACAGCAACAATACTGGCACTACTTTCTTATAGCTGTCAAAAAACGGCTTTCGTAAAATAAACAGAGAATACGTACCGGAGTCATTGCATAAATGTGCAGCCAGTTAGTGTATTTCACAGTAGTCAGCGTCTGGTGGTGTCGCAACTACAAGAGGTGCTCCTCAGTTTCCCACAGTTGTTTGAGGATCGTATCAATCAAGTACTCCATCGCCAGAGACATGGAAACCAGTCGCTGGCCGGAGGTGGTACGTGACTCAGGGTACTCGCCTAGAAGCACCCTTCCCAACTTAGACTCTAGCATGACTGGCATGTGACTGCCTAATTCTAACCGACCACTCAGGCAGACACATGCGTGGACATCAGCAGCAATGGGACCTGGTCTATCAAACTGAGGGTCTGCCAGTGGGAGAGAACTGAGTTTGGCACGGATACACAGATCGACAGCAGCTCGCAGCAGGTTAGTAGTAATGTTAGACATTACAAACAATGTATGATTGAAAGTACCAGAGTCAATGGCTGGATGAATCTTACATTCAGTTGCTCCTTTCAAGTTCACTGTGCCTTCAGAGAGACCATAGACCTTTCCCCTGAACCTATGAACCTGAAAGCGACAACACTGTAGCAGCTGACTCTGTAATGGATGACGCCTGAGCAGCACTATCCGGTAAGCAACGCATTACATGTGGTCTATCGCCCGCACCACAGTGACCAAGGCAGTGCACAGCAAGACTGACGTGTGACCCTGGGCTGAGGATACNTGTGGTCTATCGCCCGCACCACAGTGACCAAGGCAGTGCACAGCAAGACTGACGTGTGACCCTGGGCTGAGGATACGTCTACAAAGGGTTCAGGCTCTTTGGGAGATGTTTGAGATGAAGCACAAGTGGCCAACGCATGGGCTGTTCCAAGGCAATTGAAGCTGAGTTTTTAGTTTCGTGCAATTGTTTGTTTGTCTGTTGGTGAAGCACTGATGAAGTCTTGGCTTTTATAAAGAGAATGACTGGTTTACTGACCGATTGCACAAAGTTTTGACATTTTGTAGTCAGTGTACTGACTTATGTAGTTGAGATGAGTGAGATGATTTGACTTGAGTGGTTCTATGAGAGGGATGACCAGTACTTGACTTTGTCCCTACATCAACTGCACGATCCACTGTCGAGACCAGTGCTTGCATAAACTCTTTATCATTTCTAAAACATTTGGCATTATGTCATTTAGTTCTGAGCGAAAATTTTCAAATTTGGTGTGCATTTCAACATCTAATTTTCTCATAAAGACAGTGACGACGAACACTGGATTTTCTGAGGTGATGTTGCGGCCTAAACCCCTTGAAGCTTATGCATTTTCATTGAATGTTTTGACAAATTGTGTTGCAGATTTTAGTTGCGTGGTGTTGTCTGAGGGCAAATCAAGCATTCTACAGTGGAACCGCATAGAAGCGATAGTCGACAATGGCAAAATAAATTATCGCTATAGTGAGTTATCANATTTATCGTTATAGCACAATTTACTTTATATATATATATTTAGAGTGTACGAAAGTGTTGTGCCTTAATTTACTGTGTGTAAAGCACAGTGTTGCCATTCCGACCAGGAGGTTCTTACAGGCTGCCCTTGTAGATCCTGTGTTTACAGAATGCTGTAAACTATGCCTATGAAGTGCATGTAACGACCAGCCGACGCGCGCGACGTGTCTTCCTCCTCCTTTCTTCTTCCCCTCCCCCATATTTTCGGGTTGCGGGATGGAGTTAGTTGCCTACCAATCAGCGCGCTACTTCACTCCTCGTCTCTTTCTTTCACCTACCTCTTCTTCTTCTGTCTCTCCCTCCTCTCCCAACATTTTACAAACCTATCACGCCTCAAAGCAGAGCTTCCACATGTTTAAGTTTCCCCTCCAGTCCCTTTCACATTCATGTTGCCGATCGGTANTCACGCCTCAAAGCAGAGCTTCCACATGTTTAAGTTTCCCCTCCAGTCCCTTTCACATTCATGTTGCCGATCGGTAAATTCCTCCAAACCTTCTTTGTTTCCATGTAAGGCAGAGGATAGCCAGTCTCTCAGGTTGAGAAGAAAGAAAGAGGCGACACTCTTTTTTTTTTAGGGGTGACATTCCAACACGGCATAAATCAACGCAGGTCGCGTAAAAGAAAAATAAAGCCGGCTGCCTGCAGTAGTTGTTAAGGGTCTTTTAACGACCATAGAGTACCTTCCATCGGGAACCCAGCAGTCTCGTGGCCAAAAATAACTGTAACGAGGAACGAAGCAAAGACCAGATTTACGACCGGACCGGGGTGCCAAGTGTACCACCACTTCTGGCAGCAACATGTCCACCCCCGCTATTCAGATGTTAATCGAGGGGGAAGCCCCTCTCGAAGCTCCCCGTATAGTGTGGCCGTCAACGGTAAAACTGCAGCAGCATTGCTAGACTCCGTGGCGACCGGTAACTTCATACGCAGTGACCTACTTACCGCTGGCCAGCGTGTCGCACTACGAACTGAGAGAAGGATGCACATGGCCCAACCTGACCAACTCCTTAAAATAGAAGGCACTGTCAACCCCTTCATTTTAAGATTGGAAATCCAAGCGGAATTTCTTGTAGCACCTCACATCGGGGAGGAATTCATATTGGAACAACCGTGGCTACCGAGCCTGTATTGCATTGCAGACGGAAGTGTATCTATATTGGCAATCAAGAACACCATAAACCATGGATTTACTGACCAGTTTCGATGCATCAGTCCAGTGACATCAATATTGTTATTGTTATTCTGCTGCGTATAAAATAAAAGAAAACAAGTAGAGTGGCCACCAAGTTTAACATTAATGAAGTGTTGAGAAGTTTTCCAATTTGTTGTGAAGTTTACTGTGGCTACTATTTTTGTAATTAAAACAGATGCAGTTTAATGCCAGAAGTACCATTGCATGTGTGAAAGGGAGTGGAGAGTATATTGCAGTGTGTGCGACTGTGTTACAGAGAAGCGGTGGGCGATGGGGACTCCCAGGCACTGGCAGAAGGCGAGGTGAAACCACTGCTCGACCAGTTGGCTAGGGACGTGGTGGAGGTGGGCTCGCTCTCCCCGGCAGACGACTTCCTGGCGCTACTGAAGCAGGGCGAGCCCTTCCCGACTGGTGAGGCACAATACTTCCAACTGTGCCACTTTCCCTTAGCTACATGTGCTCTGCTTTTTTCTGTCATGTCAATCAGATTCTAAAATATCTCGGGATGTGGAGTTGAACTGTGTTAGTTCATGTTGTTTTGGTTGGTCAGTTTTGCATCTGCTAGATTTGGAGAGAGTTTCAGATGATCGGTCTATCCCTTCTATTTACCTATTTGTTTTATGATAGCCTATGTCTTCTGTACTCAGCATTAAAATTGAATAAGTAACAAAATAAATAGATAAGTAAATAAGGTTACAAGTAGGCCACTAGGCTACCAAAAATATATAAAAGGTCACAAATTCCAATACAGTGAAGCACCACTTTAACGAACATTTCGTTATAACGAACATTTCGTTATAACGAACACCAAATGTTTCCGTCCCGACAAAAGCATGTGCAATACGATGGTTTTGCTTTCATTTTAACAAATTTTTGCTTTAAGACTTTTGGCATGTTAGTAAAATATCCACTTTAACGAACACACTATGGCTCAATTCCGTACTAACATCACAAATTCAGATTTTTTTACTCTGTAAATATTGCAATGTTTACAAAAAAACGTGTTGCGGCCGCGCCATAGCTATTCCACATATGTTAACGTAACTGAAGATGATAAAAACAAATACGATAAAAGATAATACCAAACAGCTCACCGATTTTGGCGGGACATGCGACGGTGCTGCGCTCTCGCTGTCTGGTGACGGATCCTTCGTAGATCCTGCGCAACCATATAAACGAATGTCACAACGTGTCGTTTTACGAGATAGAAAACGTAAGAATTAAAAGATTTTCGAGCATGTTTTAAAGGTAAAAATGACTGGCAGAATATGTATGATTTATAAATTTTAACAACATGGTTCAAAATCTTTTCGATGTCATATTTTGTATCTCAAAAGGGCAGAGACGAGCATCAAACACTGTATTCAATAAATGTATGTGTAACTAGAAACTGGTCAAACTTTTTTCGTTTATATTTATAGCTTCTAACAATAGTTTTAGAAATGTCAGCTACACGACTTTGATAAGCTTTTNAAACTTTTTTCGTTTATATTTATAGCTTCTAACAATAGTTTTAGAAATGTCAGCTACACGACTTTGATAAGCTTTTTAAAAAATGTTTGTGATGTGCATATAAATATGATTTGCAGTGTGTGCTCGGACCTTTTTCCTACTGATTCCGTCAGGAGTCCCAATTCGCTGACGACTATAGTAGTAATACATACATTTTTAACGAGCACTCAGTAATTGGTATAAAAACTACACCAGGGGAGAAGGCCCTCGCAGCAGACCTTCAAGTGGCCAATCTGGCAACCCACGACACAGCAGTGAGCTGATCTTTATCTTGTAAAGAGTTACCAATAGTATGTATACAGGTTGCTTGATAAATAATAATTTTCTTGAAAAATGAAGAGAGGGGAAGAAAGGGACCCCCCCCCCCNCCCATAATTTTCACCACCTAAAATTTCTGTTTATGTACCATGTTTCTTTCCACAGGGAAGTCTATCAAAGACTCGGTGAAAGGGCAAATGTGTTTTCTCTTGCAACCAACGACTGTAAAGAAAGAGAAATTATGATATGTACCTGTGACCCATGTCATTTGTATGCAGTCTTAGTATTCACTTTTGTAAGAGAGCTAGATTATTCTCTTTCATACAGCAATGCGCCTCAAGTCCGGGGGAGTTGACAAGTGCCGATGTTTTTTTCATCAAAATATATCACGTTGCTGTGCCATAGGGTTTCCTGTGTGTAAAGCCGACAAGCGGCGTAATAAGTCTCTACCTGTATTGAAAAGAACATTCCACATAACCAAATTGTGTACAAGTAATAACATAAAGGTATTGTAACCACGTTGAAATGTGTAATTCACACATTTTTTAATGTACTTGTACCTCTTTAACATAAAATATTGTTATGCAGTGAAATTTTATTTATCACGCNAATGTGTAATTCACACATTTTTTAATGTACTTGTACCTCTTTAACATAAAATATTGTTATGCAGTGAAATTTTATTTATCACGCGTGATGGCCGGGGGGCTTGGCACGTCACCTAGTCTACGGGGATTTTTAAGCAGTTTCAGGCAGAGAACCCGGGGGAGGCCTTACAGGCTGGTTACTGCAGGTTCGCTCTGGCCCTTGAGGACTATATCGGAAATTTGAAAGTTCTAGTGGCCATAGACTAATTGTCTATGAAATATGTCATGCTGGAAGGAGAGAGAGCCCTTCGAATTTGGAGAGGGAAGTCAGATATATCCACAGAACAGCTGATTTGCCAACTTTTGATCGGGCTCTGTTGAGTATGCTAAGGGAAACAAGAGTCGCAGCTATCACCAAGGTCATTCAGGACACACGTGAAGAGAGCCTTCAGAATTCTACGCATGAGTTACCAAACCTGTCGTTGTGGGACAGGGGTATGGAGATAGAGAGAAAAGACTTACAAAGGGAGAGAAGGAAACTTCACAGACTACAGGGAGAAGAGAGTTAGCAATTCTGTCGCAGATGTAAGCAAAAGAAACAAGCATACTTCAATAAAGCAAAAGAAACAAGTGTACTTCAATAGGGTTTGGCAGAAGAAGACAGTCATAGGAAGAATTTCTCATGTCGGCCGGAAATGGGGATCCATTTGGCCTGGTGTATAAGCTGGCTGCTAATAAAGTGAAAAGGGCTACTCCCCCACCATATATTAAAGAGACTGGTAAAATAATAATAGATCTGCGAAGATGTACTGCTCCACACTCTTCTGCCTGATGACTCCCAGGTTGAAAAGGGGGAGGAGCATGCCGGGAAGAGACAGTCCATGACTAAGATCCTGGGTAGTGAGAATGAGCCAGAATTCAACCTGGAAGAATTAACAGTAGTGATCTGCCAAATGAACGTAGAAGCACCTGGAAAGGATGGGCTTACTGCTGAAAAGTTAAGAGATGTTACTCCAGGATAAAGAACAATCTACCAGAGATATATAATGACTGTCTCAGAACTGGTGTGATTCCTGCCCCTTGGAAACAAGCATGTCTAAGGATATTGTACAAAGGCAACAATAAGGATCTTGAGAATCCTAAACGATATCGGCCGTTTACATTGCTTCTGGTGCTGGGAAAGTCTTCGAAAAATTAATAAATAGAAGACTAATAATGGCTCTAGGAGTTGAAGGCACAATATGTGTGAGGCACTATGGCTTTAAAAAAGGAATGGAACAAACTTCATTCTGTATGACGTTATGAAAATAATAAGAGAATCTACAGTGAAGTATGTTATGGGAGTGTTCTTGGACATATTAGGAGCATTCGACAATGCCNTATCGGCCGTTTACATTGCTTCTGGTGCTGGGAAAGTCTTCGAAAAATTAATAAATAGAAGACTAATAATGGCTCTAGGAGTTGAAGGCACAATATGTGTGAGGCACTATGGCTTTAAAAAAGGAATGGAACAAACTTCATTCTGTATGACGTTATGAAAATAATAAGAGAATCTACAGTGAAGTATGTTATGGGAGTGTTCTTGGACATAATAGGAGCATTCGACAATGCTTGGTGGCCGGTAGTGATGCATCAACTTAAAAGCAAGATATGTCCAGCGAACATCTATAGGCTGATCCTTGATTTTGTCACTAACTGATGGAGTATGTACTCAGCCAAAACAGTACAGGTGAAGAAAAGGCTAATGAAGGGATGTCCCCAGGGATCGATCCTAGGGCTGGTCTTATGGAACATACTCTTCGACACATTCGTGGAGCTGGGTCTCCCGCCTGGTTGCATGTTCTTTGGCTATGCAGATGATTGCTTGGTATTGATTACTGGAGACTCAAGATGGATTCTTGAAGAGAGAGCAGTGTAAGTGTGTGACGAGATATGAGCTTGGTCAACTAAAGAGAAGCTGAAGTTCTTTACAGAGAAGACCAAGATAATGCTCAAAAAGAAGTTGTAGAGACCACCGACAGTGTACATGAGTTTAAGTGACTGGGAGTTATACTGGATGATGAAATGAGCTTCCTTGAACTTATAGAGTATGTGTCACGGAAAGCTGCGGTGGTGTTCCAGAAACTCAAAAGAATCGGGAACATGAGTTGGGGCCTCAATTACAGCACATTTAGGACAATCTATAAAGTAATATTTGAGTCAATAATTGCATATGGAGCTGTGATGTGGTACCACAGAGCTGAATTGTCATGGCACAGGAGGAAGCTCATCAGCGCTCAAAGGGCCGCACTGCTGATTGTTACTCGAGCATATGAAAAAACACCCAGTGCACTGTCTTACTCATCAGAGTACAGTTGCAGTGTGGGAGGATGGAGGGTGTGCCGGCCTTCGGGCCGTAAAACCTGGTCCTTCCGGAGGTGGTATACAAAGTCGGCCTGGTCGGGCGGCGGCAAGCTGTGTAAGTGTCAAAGGTGACTGGGGTGGCAGTTGGTGCTGGCTTACCACCTGCAGGCCGGCGCTGCGGCTGTCCAAGAGCTGGCAGCTGTAGGCGACACGCCGGACCCCCTCCGGAGGTGGTTGGTGCTCGGCTGGAGCTCTCTGGTCCGGGTGCTGCTGTGCTCCGGGTGATGGCGGCATGCGCCGGCGATGCCCAGACCCACGGGCTGTCCAAGTCGAAGGTAGATGATGACTGGATGAGGGGTCCCATTGCTCTTCTGGGGTGGCTTGAATAAATGTTATGGGGAGACTGAGGAGTGAGACCCCTGCAGTCCCAAGCGGAGGAAGTGCTGTAGGCTGTAGGAGCTGTAGTTGCCTTCTAATCGGCCCACTTAGTCTCTCCTCGTCGGGTGATTGGCATGGGGTAGGTTCTACAGATCATCGCAGCAAGCAAGGGGTAGGTGACAGAATTCCCTAGCTAGAGTACCCAGATGCAATGGCATCACAACACGTCAGTCCTAGAGCTCCAACCGGCTAATTTCACGCGGTGAATGGAGCGAGTTAGCTGACTTGGGGTGGTGCTAAAGCTTCATCGTGGAGTTTACCTAGTAGGGGGCTCTACCTAACATATGCGCCAAGTGCCTTTGTGCTCACTGGACCCACAGTATGGGTGGCCGGCGAATCGTGTGGTAGTTAGAGATGTACGTACTGCCCAGTTAAGGGAGCCCGCAGTTCTACTCTACTGTNGATGTACGTACTGCCCAGTTAAGGGAGCCCGCAGTTCTACTCTACTGTTGGAAACTGTTTGGCAAGACGCTGTCACCTGCCTCTGCGTTGAGGCACGGCGTTTACAAGGTAATAGAGATGTACGAATCACCCTTGGAATCAGAACACAGTGCGTAGACTTTATGTATTTATTCTGAGTAGAATAAACATGGTGACCCGTACTAACTCCTACGCTATCATGAATACAGAGTGAACGGCAGAAGTTACGTTAATAACAGGTGAAGGGGACGTGTTAGGCAAAGAGAAAGTGTGGAGCAACTAATAAAGAAGTCGTGAGAACGACTCTTAACCCTACTGTTGTCTAGTGTGGTTCTGAAGGGATGGGGTAAGCACTCCCAAGTGAAGTGTGTGTGTGTCGGGGGTTGAAGCAAGCTTCGCTGGTAAAAGTTATTGTAGAGGCAGATAGCCCTAGCACGGCAGTGGTAGTGCGAGCTGCTGAGTTGCCATGGCCGAGTAAGCCAATGTGATGACAACTTGACGTCAATTGGCGTTCTGGGGGCTCATCCGGCCCTAAATGCTGAGTGTAGCCTCCCTTCGGCTTTCCTCAGTGTGGTCCGGTCATCTTCGTCGATGGGCTCCTCCCTTTGTGGGCGGCGTCATCTCTTGCTGCGCTCTCTTGGCGAGAGATGGAAGCGAGGTAGTTCTGTGATTGCAGGTGGTATTTGATGCTCGCTTAGGGGCAGGTTGGCTAGGCAGGGGCACATGAATGACGTACGTTGTTTGTACACTGGCAATTGGTGTATCTCACCATCTTCTGGGAGCTGTCTTGGGTTCGTTTCTCGGCGTGGTCACCGTGACGTCTCGTAGGCTGATTTGAAGTCTGAGAAGCAAAACAAAAATCTGTTTGCCAGGTACGCGCCATGCAATCTTGCAAGCGGTGTCCGTTGACTTTTTGTTTTGTTACCTTGGCCGTAAGAGGGGTCACATGCCAACCCTCCACTCAGGCAGTCACCATTTTGTGACGTCAGCCCCTCCCCTTTCCTCCCCAGGTAGGCTTATAAGCTGGTTGCAGGCAGGGCAGAGCAGAGAGTGCGTCGGAGAGCCTTCCCCAAGGTAGAATGTCTAGCGTCCACATGCGCTCTGCACCCGCTCACCCTCCCAAAGACTAGGGGTGAAAATACGCTCAGTGTCGCTACCGCTAACCTATCCTCCGTGCCCGTGGGCCGAAATACGCTCCTTGGCAACAGAGATTTCCTACCTTCTTTTACACCTTGTTTTGCTACCCAGTGGCCGAAACCCACTCAGTGATTGCAGGGCGCACCTCGAAACCACCTGTCCGTGGGACCGGGGCCAAAATACGCTAAACCGTCAAGCTATACCTAGGCACAGGGGCTGAAACATGCTTAGCTGCCATCCCTCCACCTCTTACTTCAAATATCTGGGTGCAGGCCTACGTGGACGTTGGGAACGCTTCCCGCGCGTTGCTGAAATAAGTGCTTGTCACATGTGCCGCCGTCCATTTCCAATCATGTAAACCCCATTTAGAGCCACGCGATTGCAGTGTTAGAGTTGATAGAGTGTTTTCAGTTCTTTCTGGTGTTTTAGTAAGCAAGTGTTACGTGTTTGTGAATTGTACTCATTGCCAGTGCAGTTAATAAAACCCAGGGAAGCTACTAACAAGTGTGCTTTCCTCTTGTCGNCAAATATCTGGGTGCAGGCCTACGTGGACGTTGGGAACGCTTCCCGCGCGTTGCTGAAATAAGTGCTTGTCACATGCGCCGCCGTCCATTTCCAATCATGTAAACCCCATTTAGAGCCACGCGATTGCAGTGTTAGAGTTGATAGAGTGTTTTCAGTTCTTTCTGGTGTTTTAGTAAGCAAGTGTTCCTAAGCCAGTGTAACGTGTATGTGAATTGTACTCATTGCCAGTGCAGTTAATAAAACCCAGGGAAGCTACTAACAAGTGTGTTTTCCTCTTGTCGGCTTCTCCATTCTCCTATGTTCTTGCTCTAAGAAAATTTTTAAAGGAGAAAGCCAGTGCAGAGACACGTGCGGGTTGCTTGGTAACTACGAAAGCCTAGGAGTTAGTATGGATTACCATGTTTCTTCTCCCAAGAATAAATACGTTCCAAGTCGATACTCTGCGTTCTAATTCAGAGGATGATTTGTACCCTCAACCCCGCTGTAAACGTCTTCCCCCAAGGGAGTGGCAGATGACCGGGTCTTGCCAAACCATTGCAGATACTAGGGTAGAACTGCGGGCTCCCTTAACTGGGTAGTTCGTAAGTCGCGAAACATCAAACGATTCGCTAGCCACCCATACTGTGGGCCCAGTGGCAAAGGCACTTGGCGCACACGTACGGTAAAGCCCCCTTCTAGGTACACTCCATGAAGGAGCAACTGGATCACCCGAGCCAGCTAACTCACTGCATCCACCACGTGCAATTTGCCGGTTGGAGTGCCAGGCCTGATGAAGTGTGTCATTATCGCATCTACGNACTCACTGCATCCACCACGTGCAATTTGCCGGTTGGAGTGCCAGGCCTGATGAAGTGTGTCATTATCGCATCTACGTACTCTTAGCTAGGGAATTACTGCCACCTTTCCCTTGCTTGCTGTAATGACCCGTAGTACCTAACCTAATGTCATTCACCCTACGAGGAAGGGACTAAGTGGGCCGATAAGAAGGCATCTACGGCTCCTACAGCCAACCAATTGCCAGGTAACCCATCCCAGTTCAGTCGGCCTTCAGCATTTCCTCTGCTCGGGATCGGGCACAAGCCGCCCGCCGACTGCAGGAGCCTCACTCTTCAGTCCTCCCTACTATTTTTTTCGAGGCACCCCAGAAGATTGTCATCACACCGCATCCCGTCGTAGTCCACCTGCGGCTTGGGAATGCCCATGGGACTGGGCCTCGCCAGCACCCGCCACCACCGCTGCCACCCGGAGCCCAGCTGCCCCTGGACCAGCCACCATTAGCCGCACACCAGTCACCCTTGGGCGGGGCCCGCAGAGTCGTCCACCGCAGCCTGCCAGCGGTCAGCTACAGGTGGTAAGCCAGCATCCATCGCCACCCACACCGCCTTAGATGCCTACATAGCCTGCCACCGTCAACCAGGCCGACTATGTACACCGGCTCCCTCCGAGCTAAGGTGCACCCACAATAACCAGCCCATAAGGCCACCCAGGGTTCTCTGTCTGAACCCACATCTAAGAGTCCCTTCGTAGACTAGGTGACACGCCAAGCTTCCCAGTCTTCACGTGTCAAGGTATAACTACATGACAGATATGACCTGGTTTGTAATGAAGTTTAGTGAGCGTCAGCACAGTAAACCATCTCCACTGTGCTGGANTACATGACAGATATGACCTGGTTTGTAATGAAGTTTAGTGAGCGTCAGCACAGTAAACCATCTCCACTGTGCTGGACATTCTGCGACATCAGCTTTAAATTTGACCTGTATTGACACCTCCACATTTAAGACATTCACATACAAACATGCTGAGGAGGAGATTTTAGAAGAACTGTTGACAGTCTTTTTATGTTTCATAGATTATAACAGCACTCATAAAATGTATCTGGAAGTGAAACACCACAAACATATACTAACGATAACCAGTATATCACTGCCACAAGACTAAGGAAGAGTGCTGTTTGGAGTGAAATGTGGGAAATGTAACTTGAGGTATTATTGTATCTTCGGTTATGTGTGCAGGAAGCGAGCGTAGGAATTTTGAACAAGGGAGAGTAGTGGAGGAGAGAGGCATGTGANATCTTCGGTTATGTGTGCAGGAAGCGAGCGTAGGAATTTTGAACAAGGGAGAGTAGTGGAGGAGAGAGGCATGTGAGATAACGATGCATTCCTTTGTTATATCACATATAGTGCAAGGCCTACCACGTNGTAGTGGAGGAGAGAGGCATGTGAGATAACGATGCATTCCTTTGTTATATCACATATAGTGCAAGGCCTACCACGTAAGGGGCAGGGGTGGGTGGCAACCCCTACCTTATGCTGGCTCTATTTTTCAAAGGAATTTTGCTAAATGGTTTTGTTTATTGGGCAACATACCAATTTATGGCACTGACCCTACAATTAGTTTGTTCTACTGCTGTGGACTAGCGAAGATATGTTTAATTGAGTTGTGAGTGTATATTTCAGAATTTTTCTATTTTTCATGAATTGTTAAGCTTTATANTAAGTTGTGAGTGTATATTTCAGAATTTTTCTATTTTTCATGAATTGTTAAGCTTTATATTGTTTCTTAGAATTACTTTGTAAAATGTGATTCTATTAAATACATTCTCATTTATTTTACGGTGCCATTATTAGACCAGCTGTACGAGGTATTTTATAAGTTTACTTGAAACTCAGACTTCATATACAACTAACTGCATATTATTGATGTNTCTTAGAATTACTTTGTAAAATGTGATTCTATTAAATACATTCTCATTTATTTTACGGTGCCATTATTAGGCCAGCTGTACGAGGTATTTTATAAGTTTACTTGAAACTCAGACTTCATATACAACTAACTGCATATTATTGATGTTTGTAAACACTGACTGGCATTCACTGCGTCTAAGGAAAAGTAGTAACATGTTTTTATTTTGTATTAAGCACAGTGTGGTAACTTTGTAGAATATGTACACAAACAACTGAAACACAAACTTATTGACTGTTCTCATGCTCAGTTAAAAGCNGTGGTAACTTTGTAGAATATGTACACAAACAACTGAAACACAAACTTATTGACTGTTCTCATGCTCAGTTAAAAGCAGACCGGCTATACAAGTGACGACTGTTGAGTTGGGTGCATGTTCAAACCGACTGTGTGGTGAGTAAGGCAGACCAGTGGTGTAGTGTGTATAGTCCCGGGTGGGAAGTGTAGACCACATGGCTGCGTTAGTTGCGGTTGGCTGGAGACTGTGTCTTTGTTCACAGTGTGCGAGCAAATGGCCGCTATCGTCGAGAAGCTGGTGTTGTACTCCTTCGGCCAGGATGACTACGGCAAGGCGGTGGAGGCGATGAGGATGCTCAGGAGCAAATGCCTGGAGTTGAACCCACAACCGTACAACCAGTGGCTGCCCCTGCTCAGGAAGAGACTGGCGGACAACCACAAGACTGCCTTCCTCGACCTTCTTAAAGGTNCAACCAGTGGCTGCCCCTGCTCAGGAAGAGACTGGCGGACAACCACAAGACTGCCTTCCTCGACCTTCTTAAAGGTAATGCCTGCTTACAAATGGAGGTTCATCTGTTCAAGAACAGGTGAATAATAAATAAACATAAAGTCGAACCCACAGCTGGCTCGGTGCTCGGTCGTGAGGCCTCCATACCTCAGCACGGGGCCACAGTGGTGTAGTGGTTAGACTACTCGCCTCCCACCAAAGTGAATCATGGTAGCATATATCTATCTATAATAGAGAAATACTAATAAGCATTTTTACCATTTAATTCACAAGCAACATTCAATGACGAAGTTTTTCACTTTGCATTCATTGAAATTGAAAAGCAAGTGCAGGCATTGTCAGGAAAAAGTATAAAAAGCATAGACCTACCAATACCGGATATCTTAGTAGATTTAACCTTTAACAATGACTACATCAGGGAAACTTTATATAATAGATTAGAATTGCACAGCACCGCAATGCTTATTGGTATTTCTCTGTTATATATAGATATTTACTACCGCTGACATTTTTTTAGGTCTTTTTATTCTACGCAATTCTTTACTACGTGATATTGTTCTATCTTTAACGGTTTAGACAGCAAATTGCAAGAGCGCGCGCTGGCGGCAAACTTTTTTCCTACTGGATTCATTATTATCGTCACTGCTTATTGCTTATGTTACTTTACGTAACAAAATATATACAAAAACCTGGCCAGATAACAAAACTATGAATTTAAAAAAACACTCCTAAATCGGATAAGTGGTTCTCAAGTGATAAGCGCGCTAACAGACAGACAGACAGACAGACAGAGAGACGTTGAGTTTTATAATATGTATAGAGTTTAGAAAATTAACACTAAGTAAAATTCAACTTTATTTTTAAAAAAACCTAAACAATAACTCTGTAGTCCACGCGAGCGGAGCCGCAAGCACAACTAGTTGTATATAAAAGGGATGTTCTGTTTTGCTCTAAATTTCTTGAGTTAGTTGAATGTATTCATAAAATGTCCAAANAGTTGTATATAAAAGGGATGTTCTGTTTTGCTCTAAATTTCTTGAGTTAGTTGAATGTATTCATAAAATGTCCAAAACATGTTCACGGGGTCATGATACATATTATAAGCTGTTTACAGTTAATTGAGCACATTTTGAAAAACGTCACTGCCCCTACCTCCATATATTTCAATAGGTGCACTAACTGGCATGCACCCGGTAAAGTTGNATTTTGAAAAACGTCACTGCCCCTACCTCCATATATTTCAATAGGTGCACTAACTGGCATGCACCCGGTAAAGTTGGGAATGACGGAGGGAAAGTATGTAGCTCGATGTGTTTACTTTCGAGTTAAAAGTGTTTGGTAAACAGTTGTGAATATCAGGATGTTTTCCTTTGCTTTCTTTTTCTATTTCAGTATATGCAAGTGTAAGAATTACCACATTTATAAAGTTTTTAATTTTCTATAATTTTACAGTTTTACGTGACCAATGCATGAAAAAAGTGCTGAGGTCCATGGCAACGTTAATTTTACATAAGGTTGAAGAATACACTGTGCATACAAATAGATCTTAAGCAGAGCCTCCACAACTGTTCAGTTAACGCGCACAGCCTGTTTGTAAACATGATTTATTTCTTGTTTTGTCAAATCATGAACTCAGATTTAGTTGCACACATAAACAAACAAAGTTAACTGCCCACCATCTTATTTCTCACTACTTTCCATTGTCTTCATTCCCACAATCCATGGCGCCAATAAGCTCTGAATACAACCTTTTGAGAGAAGGTTTAACTCCCGTTTGTAGCTTCACTCGGGCCTGAACACAGCCTGTAGACAACATTATTGTGGAAAATAATAAAATTTGAAAAACAAAATATAATTTTGAATAATCCAAATTAAATTTCTAATTGGCTCTAATTAAATTATTATATTTTTTTGTAAAAGATATTNTGTATTTCATGAACCCACAGCTGGCTCGGTGCTCGGTCACGAGGCCTCCATACCCCAGCAGGCTCTCATGTGACTTACACTGCCTTGGCATGGGGGTTTTCTCCGTATACTCCTATTTTTTTCTCTCATCATTCTTTTGCTGCTCCACCCCATGTCATCTCTCACCTCATCCAGGCTGCCCGGAACGACAAGTGTTGCCCTCGGGTAGGAAGCAACCAGCTACATATCCNTTCTTAAAGGTAATGCCTGCTTACAAATGGAGGTTCATCTGTTGTTCTTGTCCACTTATTATTTATTTGTATTTCATGAACCCACAGCTGGCTCGGTGCTCGGTCACGAGGCCTCCATACCCCAGCAGGCTCTCATGTGACTTNTGTATTTCATGAACCCACAGCTGGCTCGGTGCTCGGTCACGAGGCCTCCATACCCCAGCAGGCTCTCATGTGACTTCCACTGCCTTGGCATGGGGGTTTTCTCCGTATACTCCTATTTTTTTCTCTCATCATTCTTTTGCTGCTCCACCCCATATCATCTCTCACCTCATCCAGGCTGCCCGGAACGACAAGTGTTGCCCTCGGGTAGGAAGCAACCAGCTACATATCCTCATCTCATCCATCGTGACCCTTCCTGAAGGTAGAGAAAACCTAAACATTTACAGTCACGTACTATTTCCCCATTTTTATCTCCTCACTTAGTCTCCTCTCATTGGTGTCACACCTGTTGCTGACTTTAGCAAACAGTATTCATTCTTTCTTTTGATATGAAAATTTTTGTTAACAGTACATTGCATCTAAAACTTTCCAGTGTTAAATTTTTCAGTTTTTGTGATACCGTGATAACTGTATTACATACTGTAACAAAAGTCTTACTTCAACTGTGTAAATTGTTAGGTGGTAATTGTATCTGTTTAGTGAGTTAAATTTATATTTTGTGCACTGGATGAGACAACACTTGCGCCAGTCTGACGTAAGCACCACTTACATAAGTTTCTGCCCCATTTCATTATTAGGTTACTCTCCCCAAAATGTTAGTATCCCAGGGGAGATGGCTCACTGTACCAACCTCTGTGGTAGCTTATGGTGCATAGAGTCCATGACGGGAACACAGCTTATAGTGTTAAGCTGTCATCACCAGAGGATTTCTCACCCAACCGGGTCCCTTGTCTTCTGTGTAATTTAGATAGGAAGTATGAAAATGCAAAGGCCCTGGATGTAGCTAGCTCAAGGGAGCTAACAAATATCAGAGCAGGAATGACATATGGTGTGGATTATGGTTGACGGACCGTGGTTATAGCCATAGGGTGGAAAACTAACTCGCTACCGTGTATTGCAGGGTTTTTGGGGTTACACTGCTTGCCCATAATTGAAGGAATATGTATGATGCTGGTTGAGAAAGTTTTTACAAGATATTGCTTTTGCATAAGTTTTTATTGGGCATGGGGCGACCGAATCTAAGATTCGCAGAATCCATCGAATTTTGGGATTCATAGATTTGGTTGGTTTGATATAATATTCATGCAAAGATTCAGTTTTTTTTAAAATTCGAATCTCTGCATAATATGTCATGACTCGACACTTCTCTCACCTATGACTTACAGGCTGCATGCGGGGTCAACACAAAGTCGTACTCGGGTTTAANGTCATTACCTCAATTTGCTCCCCTGCGCGGGTATCTAGCATCGTGACTAATCTAAGTATGAGCGATTCGCGTCAGTCATTCAAAGTAAAGTTTCCCCAAAGTGTACATAAAATTCAAATTATTTTTATATACTGCAGTAATTAAATTCTTGTGTAACAAAAGGAGCATCGTAAACGGCTGGCCACTTTACCTACATGCACCAGGCGGCGAAGCACTGCTGTACGCAGCCACCCTGCCTACAGATGTGTCGGTAGCGGGCCTCGGGCGTGCGGTATGGAAAAACAACTGAGCTGCAATCCCCCAATTTCGCAGATAAAGAACTTCTGCCGCCTCTCTGCCTCGTTTATCCCTCTCTTTTTTTTAGACACAAATTTTACTTACGTTTCTGGAAGAAAAGAAAGAAAGAGGACTACAGAATTTCGTGGCACTTCGGTTTTTATTTTTTATTTTACATAATAACGCGAGTGCAAGGAACATGATGTTCAATGCACAAACTCTTTCAGCAAATATTTTAATAATTCAGGAAATCAATAAGAATTATGGGGAATGGCAGCTGCTTTCATTGCTGTCCACTTACTGGGAAAATTGTACTTAAATGGAAAATAAAGTTGGTACAAGGGCACAGGTTCCAGCACACAGGGTGCGAAAACATGGCTTCATAACTTTAGAGTAATGTAACTAACGCAAAGCAGTGGAGTCTGTCTGATGCGGCATTAGAGAAAGAAAGGTGGAACGGGGATACTGTATAGCGGTTGTTCCCCAACAGGTAGTTGCCAAGTCGTCCTCTTGCTTTTTGTGCAGGATTGTGATGCCGTTCACAATGGTTTAGGGGGGAAGGGGGAGAGTGCTTACAGTTGTCTGCATTGGGAAACCGAGGGGTGTGGGAGAGAGAAGGCTGGCGTGGGGATGTTTCTCTTGTAGAAGATCACAGCAAGGAAGATTTATTTTAAGANCCCCCCACTTACAAACTCTATTTAAAGTGTTCATGTCCGAAACTAGTTACTGTTTTCTATTTCCTTTTCTGTGTCAATTTTTTAAACTATTACACCATTATATCACAATGTCACTGGTGAAGTCTCTGAAGAAAGTTGCCGATGGAAAGACGCTACACGAATTAAGTGCTGTTAAGTGTAGAGGCGGTATAATGTGATGTGATGCGTGCGCGCGCCAGCTCCTATCTTGCCGCCGGCAACCACTCCAATACATCAGCGTGCATAAACTACTCTAGTTCTGTCTAACCCATGTACCAATGATGCTGTCTGGTGAGTGAGTGAAGAGATTTGTATGGCTCTTAACAGAGAGGTCTTGGGAGCCAAAGCTGCTCCATTTAGGCTGCCTTATTTCCGGGAAGAAACTCAGAGTGCTACGTTAGTAAATATCACAGATTGTAATTTTCGTTTTGGCCCCGAATATTTCGAGTTATGAATGTTTTACTGTATTAGAGTGAAACAAAATTGTGTCAATAAACCAAATATTATTTTACAAAGGATGTAAGAAACATACGTCATTTTCACCGATATTTACACTTACGGTAAATGCAGTAGGGGAGACCGGTGTAAGTTAACAAACAGGGTAAGATTATGAATCATAAATAACTAAACCTGTAACAGGTAGAAGGTTGGCGCCCTCGCGACCTTGAGCATCAACCTACGCCGTAGCAGCGGAAATTCCCTGTCAGTCGGAGTTTGGCAGCCATGAGGGACAGTCTGTTTGTGCCATTGTAGTAATATTGAAGGTACGTACGTCAAGTTATTGTAATAAAATGGTGAACTTGTTGAAAGTGTTTGTAAATGAAATATAAAAACCTGTCTTTTGGGAATATTTTAGTGTACAGATAGTTACAGAAATGGATCTCTTGTTTTAAATAATCATTGTAAAATAAAAAAAAAAGCAGCTGGGGAAAGTTGAAGGGGGTAAGATATAACGGATTCGTCAACTTGCCCCTGCATTTGTTACTGTTAACAATTTTAATAGTTTTGTTTGTTTTTTCGTAGAATTCCAGGAGCTATAAATGTAAAACGGAAAGGAGGAGTTGCAGTCATGTATAAATGACTACTGATGTGCATTACTGTCAGAGAAGGAATGTCCGGCAATGCAGCAGCTTCAGTACACGGTATTCCAGAGCCAACATTGCGGCCGGCGTTGTGTGAAGACAGCTAACGGGATAAAAACATAAATGTATTTTATTCCACCACGGTTAACCCTTCTACTACCTACTGTCGGTTGAATGGGGAGGGGGAAATAAAAACACCCCAAATCAGTTTTTTAATGATAACTAAAAAAATGTGTTTTATTTCAAAGTCATAGATTTTTGTATTTGTTTTTAAAATCTCGCAAAGTATACATGTGGAAGGACAAGAAGCTTTCTTTTATTAGTAATGTTTAAAAAATTTTTTTTTGTTTTGAAGATAAAAATTTAAAACTAACCTAAAATATATAATTATGAATATATATGTACATATATATTTAATAATTTATATAAATGAACCTGTTTAATAGTTACATAATTACTTAAATTCATATTATTATTAAGTATTATAATTTTTGTACATTTGATAGGCCAATCATTTTTACAATTTTTAATATTTGTTTTGTAATTCGATTTATATAATTTTACATTGTTAACACTACATTTTATGTCATTAAATCAAAGAGTAAATATCACAAAATGGAATCATAAAAATAATTACAAATTTTGGGTAACTCCGTTACCCCATTACCCCCCACCAGATGCCTCAGGTGCTTTACAGATTGGAGGTAGAAAGATTGCTGTCTCCAAATCTGTGTGTTAATAAAACTTTTTATTTAATTTGTTGTAGGATCTGCCTGTTCATGGGGGACGATTTAGAAACACTTTCTTTCACAGATGCTCAGCTTTAAGAACTGTAAAAGTATCTTGCAGAGATAAATTAAAGACTGTTTGGAATGACTAGGCTGCAGTGCAGGCAGTTATTGTATCAATTCCCAGAGATAAACCACGTTACTCATTGCTTCAATAAGATGGCAGGAGAAGATTGGCTAAGCAAGTTCATAGAAGATTCCAACTTCACCATGAGAACTCCTGAAGCAACATCCATATTGTGTATGATGGGATTCAACAAACCTGCGGTGGATAATTTCTTCACTATGTACAGAGAAGTTAGCTTAAATGACGTGTTTTTACCACAAAGACGAGTCGCACAGGTTGATTCTGCAGAGCGCGGTAGAAACATNAAGTTAGCTTAAATGACGTGTTTTTACCACAAAGACGAGTCGCACAGGTTGATTCTGCAGAGCGCGGTAGAAACATCGCTGTTGTTTGTACCAGAGATGCTACAGGAGTATATGTCCCAGAAAAAGAATGAAGCCATAACTGTTGGATCTTCCACCTGGAGCGGTTGGCCATTCAAATGAAACAGGGTGGATGAATTCTTAAATGTTTGTAGTCTATTTGCAACATTTTGTGAATGAAGCGAAGCCTAGCAAAACTGAGCCAGCTTTACTTTTTGTAGACGACCATAGCTCATANAAGTTAGCTTAAATGACGTGTTTTTACCACAAAGACGAGTCGCACAGGTTGATTCTGCAGAGCGCGGTAGAAACATTGCTGTTGTTTGTACCAGAGATGCTACAGGAGTATATGTCCCAGAAAAAGAATGAAGCCATAACTGTTGGATCTTCCACCTGGAGCGGTTGGCCATTCAAATGAAACAGGGTGGATGAATTCTTAAATGTTTGTAGTCTATTGGCAACATTTTGTGAATGAAGCGAAGCCTAGCAAAACTGAGCCAGCTTTACTTTTTGTAGACGACCATAGCTCATANTGCAACATTTTGTGAATGAAGCGAAGCCTAGCAAAACTGAGCCAGCTTTACTTTTTGTAGACGACCATAGCTCATATACAGTACTCTCTCATACCGAAAAGCATGTACTGATAAACCGTATCTACGGTTAATTTTCAGTGCTCCCAGCAAAACTCTTATATAAATAATAATAAAGCTAACCATTTGTATCATTCATTCGATGTTGCGTCGATCAAAGTATATTTTGGTCTTGTCACCTAAGATTTCCTGCGATGGTCGTTTTTAAGCTGGTTGTTTATGCAAATGTGTAGAAACTGGATGTAAAATATGTCATGCACGCCGCTATTTATCTCTGCTCTGCGGCCCGTTGTCTGGCTTGCTACCTTTCCTTACATGCCTGACGAGAGGGGAAGTGGTTACCTAGCGACCAGCGTGGCGACCCAGCATCCTCTCTCTCACCCCTCTTTCTGTCTCACTCGGCCGTGCACCTTCCTTCCTCCCCTTACATGCCTGACAAGAGGGGAAGCTGTTGTCTAGCAAAAGAAAAAGCACGTCCTCTTTCTTTCGGCCGCGCATGCTTACCTTCACCCGCCGACCACAGAGCAAGTAAAGTGCTACTGGCGAATGCAGAAATTTCATAGAGATTATCCAAGGTTATAATAGTTGCACGTATCACATGTATTAAAATAAAAAAAAAANGAATGCAGAAATTTCATAGAGATTATCCAAGGTTATAATAGTTGCACGTATCACATGTATTAAAATAAAAAAAAAAATGGTTTCACCTGAAAATGTTACACAATACGTTTTAACAGGGAATTATTTCCAAAGGTGTTTTGTTTNAAAAAAAAAATGGTTTCACCTGAAAATGTTACACAATACGTTTTAACAGGGAATTATTTCCAAAGGTGTTTTGTTTTTGATTAAAGGTAGTTTTTTTGTAAAGTAAAGTTGGCGTTTCATTGTATCTGGCGTAAAATCAACATGATTTTAAAACGTAATATTAATTTATCTCAATAGACAACATCTTCACGAATAAAATTATAAGCCCAGAAGCATATACTTAACCTACCTTTGTCACCAAAAAGTGATTGAACATCGAGTGACTTGAAATACCAAGCGTAAAATTCATTTTCGGTATCATCCTGCAGGGAAATCAGAAGATTTATATTAATTTATTTCAATAGACACACGTCTTTTGAATAAACTGATAAAATGTAAGAACCTATTCGACACCTTCGGTCATCTAATGGGTAAGCACCGAGCTCGAGTGCAGTGTAACTTGCGACAGGGATAATCAGATTATTGAATGATTAATTATTAAGACAGTGAAGAATAAATTATAATCGCCTATTTATTTATGTCTCAAAATTACAGGTTTTTTGGCAGTGAAATATAATTAACTGTAACAGACAGACATTTGCCACGCGCGCTAGGTGTTGGCAACATGTAGTGGTGTGGAGGGGGTATGGTTTTACACTCCTCCCACCGTCTCCCCTTCTCCGCCTGCCGCCGTGAACACACTGCCGAATCAATAATCTCGCGCGCTCTCAGCTGATAGTGTGAGCGTGGGACATTCAAACTTTGGGTTGCATTCAGTCTCATATTATTTTCATTTTCAGAGGGTTTGAAAGTTTTAGGTTGGCTTGCATTTGGTGTTGGATTACAATCAGTTGTATCAGTATTTTAAGATATATTCTTTATTTAAACAAGTTAAGGTGAAATGTTTTTTAATGTTATTATTTACAGTAGTAATTTTTTTTTTAAATTCCATTTTTGTGTTTATTAGCTAAACTTTATTCACAGGTAAGGTAGAGCTGTCATTATACTCAAAATAAAGTCTAATGTAAGAAATTGTATTTTATTGATATAAATGTCAGAACCGTTACCTGCTGAAATCCCGTATGTACGGAAATGTTTTGATCTGATAGTCCCCTGAGAAACAGTAGATAGGGAGTCCACTGCATTTCACTGCAGGCAGTGAACTTTTGTCGTGATAGTGGGATCGTGATAATTGAACTTCCACCACGTATTTCGCATAGGCTGCAGCTATTAGATGTGTTGTTCTTGTGTCCTTTATAGACTTTTTACTCGCAAGCCTGTGACAATTATTTGGTGTCCCATCCCGGACAACAGATAACTCATCAGAATGTTGGAAATCTCTTCACTGCAGCTCATTCGAAAGCAGCAGCTGTAGGCAATTCCATTAAAGGGCTTGAGGCTACTGGGACAGAGCCTTTCAACCCTCTGATATTTCAAGAATATGATTTTGTTGGTGCGGCCACATCAGGAAGAATACTTTCGGGAAGTAAGGAACCTGCACCCGCCGCAATACCAAATTCATGAGAGCATTCATGGAAAGATGTGCAGCTTCGTGAAGAAGCCACAGGAGCTGGTTCATCAGCCAATTCTTCAAACACTTTGCAGCCAGAACATTATGTTAGCCTTACAGAAGAAGATGGGCCTTCTTCTGGGAAGGCCAGTGAGAGTTCTTTCTAAAAGGTGAATCCTTTTTTTTTAAATAAAAAAAAAAAAAAACTGAAAAACTAGGATCTGCAAATTACGTGGATCCTATTTCTTAGGGTAGGAGCTTTAAATTAGAGGCAAAATAAATAGGTATCCAGGTGAAAACAAATAAACTTCAGAGATTGGTACTGTTATAATCACCAGGAGTGTTTTGGGCTAAGAATGCAATCGCAGGACATGTACTGGAACCTTCTGTGATTAGCTGAACTAAACACAGGTGGGACCATTCCACAGATCCACTGGCGGTGCCCTTGATGCCCTACCTACTGGGCTCTGTTGTCATTGGCTGGTGTCAAGACTCTCCCCCACCCCACTACCAGATGCCTCCAGATGGCTGTGAAGCTGGAGTCGCTGTTTTGAAGGGGTTATTCTTATTAGCGTGGATGGCTGATTTCATGGCATCCACTTAGTAAACAAACATATTCCGATTTTCACACATTTGCTTTTCTAGCCACTCACTTTCTCAAACACAAAAAAGTTTTTCAATCCCTCATAAATTCAAAGCAGTGCAAGCAGTGTGCGTTTTTACATCACAACACACCAAGCGGAAGCACGAAACGCATCGGCGCGAAATCAATTTTTGCTAACCGAAAACTGAACACAGAACAAAACTACTGTACTTTCCATGGTCACTTTTACATCCGGCTCTCGAAGGACCAAATGTTTAGTAGGATGGGAAAATTACCCAGCAACATTCTACAACATTTGTGGCGACCGCGCGCCCGTCGATAGTTCGCACGCCATTCTGTAAATGACAACTGTCGACCGCAGCGCTACAGTCTATAATGTACAGGTTACAGCACTGGACCTGGGAAATACAAAAACTTTGAACCAAAACTTGGTACATGTCAACAAACACAACACACATGATATTTAACACTTTGCTTTCTGTTTCTTTTTCAATGTATGCATGTTCAAAAACTACCAAATTTATAAAAATTTTAATTTACTTTAATTTTACAATATTGCTTATCTAATGTATGAGCAATGTGATTAGGTCCATAGTATCATTAATTTTACGAATGGGGAAGAATACACAATGCATACAAACAGATTTTAAGCATGACGTTCAAGTGTTCCGTTTACTATGAGCAGCCTACAGACAACATTACTGTGGAAAATAATAACATTTGAAAGATAATCTATAATTTTGAATAATCCAAATTAAATTTCTAATTGGCTCTAATTAAATTATTATATTTTTTTGTAAAAGATATTNCTATAATTTTGAATAATCCAAATTAAATTTCTAATTGGCTCTAATTAAATTATTATATTTTTTTGTAAAAGATATTTCAGTTACTGCGTAATTCTTTACAACTTATTGTCTGTATGTTTATCAGGAGACCTGGGGCCAATCAGCAGCAAGGAGAACCCCATGAGCGACATCAGCCCACAGGAGGCTGAGAAGTTCTTCGAGGCGCCTGGCCCCGCCCAGAGCGCTGCCCCAGAGGATGAAGTGGACGAGGAGGACCTGGTAAGGGACACGGGCGGCCGCGCTCCGACCCTCTCTTCATCCGAGTAGTCTGCTTCCTCTCAGAGTTCTACTGTGCCTTGAGCCTTCCACACATTCTAGACTACGCTGACGCACTTACCGTCCACCACCGACCGAAGAGTTCTGGCTGTGGCATGCTCACATCAGAGCACGCTGAACTGGCTTATCTCCAGTCTGGCCCGTTATATCGTGAGTAGTCTGCTTCCTCTCAGAGTTCTACTGTGCCTTGAGCCTTCCACACATTCTTCTGATGCGACTGCGTGAATGGCAGGTGGTGGCTGGCTTCTCATCTGGCTGTGGCATGCTCACATCAGAGCACGCAGAACTGGCTTATCTCCAGTCTGGCCCGTTATATCGTGAACGCAAAGCCTGTAAGGGCGTTGATTTGGTATTCTATATTTGTACCACGTACTGTTAGACTTTTAGACATCATCAGTAATTACTCTTTATAAAAAAATGCTGGGCATATAGTTTTTGCATAAATACATGTAAATATCATAAATTTACTTTTTTTAGAATGTACATATAGCAAAAACTTACTTATGTACAGAAATGAGATGATTTGCACTGAAAGAAAATACCAAGAGCTATACTTCATGAAATCTATAAAATAATGTGAGGAAATGTTTCACAATTAAAAAAAATTGCTGTAAGGAAGGAAATTCTTGCATATTTTTTATTGTGGCTGCCCCTGAATTTTTGTAAAATAACTTTTGCTAAGGATACTCTAAAATGAATTGAGAGGAGACTTTTCATTTGCCCTTGTTAAATTTTCAGCAAATAGCTTGGTTTATTTTATTTGTACATGACAGAAATGGTAAAATTTTTATGTTGACATGTCATTGTATAAAAGCCATGCAATCTAAAAAAAATTTTATCTGGGGGAAAAAGTAGTCCCAGATAATGTCTACAAGTTGAACAGTACGTGTTAAAAAATATAAAATAATAAATTTTTTTGTGGCCAGTGCACGTAACCATGTGGTTCTTGGTCCATTATCTCCAAAACTAAAAGAGATTTCTGTGAATGACCAGATACCTTTAAACATATATATCTCCCCTTTGTGTTCATCTTGAGTACAGTATAGCAATGTATTTGTACACTGCACTTGAACTGTCACCTGGTACAGCCTGC
>NQII01006501.1:0-41592 GCA_002778355.1 Clitarchus hookeri | reverse complement strand
GGGGGGGGGGGGCAGAGACGGAAGACAGAAGAGTCTCGTGGGAACCAGCCACCATATGTTCTGTGTAACAACTTCATTTATGCACGCCACAATTTAAGTTTTATCTGGTCTAAAAGTTTTCAGTGGATCCTTTATTCCAGGCGTTTATTTCCTGACATTCCTCTCAAGGTGAGGGATGTTACCAGCGTGTCTTAATTCAACTTGCGGGTAGTACTGTATGTATTTACATGATTCTAAGTCAAACGTTTTATCCAACAATATTCTTGAAAAACAAGGGTGCTGCTTAGAATCAATAAGCATCAATTTTTGGCCCAAAAATTAGTTTTTTTATTTCATCTGCTCTATTTGTTTAGATAATTATTTTTAGTTTGCAATTTTTTGAAAATACATGGCCTGAAAGTCTGAGAACTCCGCAATGCGTAGCTTTGCACAGCCCTGCATTGAGTGGGCAATGCAAAACTGGCATCTGATAATTGACATCCCCCAGCGAGGTGGTAGGTAGCCTGTAGTGTTCACCTCTATAGGGGGTAAGGGTGGCTCATGCATCGAGAGTTCCTTCTCCCTCCCTTACTCATCCTGGATACCTGGGGCACATCATCGATGCTGGTGGTCTGCCAGATGTCCTAGCGCCAAGCACCTGCGGTGATACCTCAGGAACAACCTCGTTATACTTATGGCATTGTCAACACGGGGAACCTCACTCTGGCCTTTCACAATATGACCAACTTCGTCAGACTCCAGTACAACCTCTTCCCGCAACCAACCACTCATCAGCAGGGAGAACCGAGAGAGGACCCTGTCCATCAGGATCGAGCGAGACAGTGAGACCAGGAGGCCTGATGGTGCAGACAGAGGTGAGCTCTCAACTGGTGAAGGCACAATCCTCAATGCAGTTTCCCAAGCACGTAGTATTATATCCCCAGTACCCAGAACAGTTTCCACTCGAAGATTCGACTACCAGCTCCAGGAAGTGGAATCCGTCTGCCACTGAGTGGGATTCCAGGATCCGTAAGATCCTAGTGGAGAGAACGACATCGTTCTGGGACGGTAGACCTCGGGCACACCTATCTCTCTGTGTAGAAGAAAGTCTGCACGAGGCAAGAAGACCTGACATGTAGACACACGTAGTAGGCAACCCACTATATCCGTCGAGGTATCCTCAATGATTATACTTACCATAACTGGGAAGTAAAAGTTGTATAAACTAAATGTATTCCTAGAACATTTTGTAATGCCACCTTCCACTGTGTTCCATTATCCAAAATTATTATTTTAGGCATCCTTACTTCATGGACATATTTATCTGTGTTTCTCTTGGTAATGGTGCTAGCAGGAGCATGTTGCAATGGTTGAAGTTGAAGTTTTACAAATTTTCAGAAAACATCTAAAACAACGTATTCATACCTTGGTGACCACCTGACATTTGCTCATACAAGTCCATTGCCACCACTTCAAGTGGTTCCATAGCTAACACATTTTGCACACATCCACAACTTTGTTGTTCATTACTTTTGTCTGTCCACAAAAGAGGCATTTTTCTTACTGAACAATAAACATTTCCAACCCAACAAAATTTTTTGATAAACCAAAGAGTTTTAACAACTACAAAGGGCCTCGCTCCACACGGGTTCTGTCATGTATTTCATCCGTCTAACTATCGGTGACATAAAAAGTCATTGCTCTTTTTCTACCCTTTTTCTCGTAAAAATGAATTTATTTTACGTAGGGCCTTAGCATATTTTCTCTCTGTGTACATTGCTTGAGTCACCTGATTTACAATTCCTTGATACAGTAATCCTTGCTTCTTATCGACTCTTAGAAAAAATTCCTTCGGAGTGTATTGTACCCATGGTATCCAAATAGCACATCATATACTACATGCATTTTCCCCGGGGCAACTGAACATTCCAGCCACTTCTACAAGCTGTGCAAGACATTATGCTACCCAACTGAGAGGGAGCAGTGACAACAGTATACTTCATTTCATATAAGTTGGCCAGATTCTGACAGTCGGTGAGTGGCAACTTGAATTCGAAACAAACAACGTGCTATTTACAAAATCCTGTTATCAGCTGATGCACGAACCAACAAAAGTTATATTACTTTGGCTATTCTGAGTGCACTGCAGATGCACATTAGACCAGCAGAAAATAGGCAATAAGAAAGAGTTCCTAGATTAATTAATACATTTTATTTTACGTGGTCATAAAACAGCTGTTTTTAGTGTTAGAAACTAACCTTCGTGCTAAAGTAGAAATGTATAGGTGTTCAAAATTAAAGGCACATTAAAATTATCAGTATCCAAATGAAACACAATTTCAAAACCTTTTTTCACGTCTTTATTGCCGCTCTCCAACCCCGCTTTCCATACGTGCTTGATAATAATTCCGAAAGCATACAGAAATATTGCATAATATTGTTGAATTATTTTTTCTAATCATTTGACAAATTATATTTCAAATTCGTGTCGTTCCGAGCCAGTAATAGAAGAACAGTCAACTTTAAAAAGACCCGATCTATTGAGCAAAATAAGAGGCTCAGACTTCGCTCCGGACAGGATGTGCGTGCTATCCATTGGATTTTTTCTGAAGCATTACCAGCCACAAAAAAAAAGTGTTCCGCGTGCGACATGTATAAATTTATGAACATATACCAATAGTTTTATTTTTCACGAGCTCTGCATAATTTTTAAAGTACCAAATATTTTNACTTTAAAAAGACCCGATCTATTGAGCAAAATAAGAGGCTCAGACTTCGCTCCGGACAGGATGTGCGTGCTATCCATCGGATTTTTTCTGAAGCATTACCAGCCACAAAAAAAAAGTGTTCCGCGTGCGACATGTATAAATTTATGAACATATACCAATAGTTTTATTTTTCACGAGCTCTGCATAATTTTTAAAGTACCAAATATTTCGTGTACAGTGATTTTGAGAGCTAGTAATTTATATTAGGCAGGTAATCGTTCGTCTACGTAAATTATACGCCATATTGTTCTCCGAAAATCCATTTCCTTGTTTCCAAAGAAAGTTGGACACGCGTGAATAGTTGTTAAGCAATTCTAACGTTATTCCAAGTCACATATTTCCAACTCTAATATATGAGCTATAATGGTCGTGTGATAATAGCTACAACTACCATTTCGCAAATGTTATCCCAAATTCACTGTCTCGGACAAATAAAAAAGAGTTCGCAAATATTAAATTTTTTGCAAGGTTTTATATTTTTACTTTTATAACGGACTAATTTTTTTAGACAGACGTCAGTCTAAAGTATCTTAAAATTTGATTAGCATTACATTTTTTGTAGTTACTACATTTTGAATTAATTATTGATATTTTTGCCTTTTAACATAACAATTTACTGATTAATGATTTATGTACACATTACTATTACTACAACCGCAGCTACGTATTTCTGAGCAGCAAGTTTGCCTAACACGTCCCACGAACAGTACATTGACAAGGGGATCGGCTGATAATGACAGCATGAAAATAAACAGCATCATTGCCATGTGGTCAATCAGCTGATGGCGGAAGGATACGTAAACAGTGGCGCTACTTTCGCAGACCTGTCAGAATGTAGTCAACTTACATGGTACAGAGTATATCTGACCTCACGAAGATACAACTCACTAGAAGGGTCCAGCAGTAAAGAATTGAGGTAGTCTCGCTCTCCAGCTGACAAAACAGTTGGCAAGACGCAAACCACAAGACTGATGTTGTTATGCTTCTGGAGTGCCCTTCCACGTTGTCGCTGGAACTCTGCGGCCTGAGCTCTCAAAAATCCAACAAAGCAGGTATCTTCTTCCACAGAGAAGATTTCAGGTGAAATGAGGTAGCATGCAGCGTAGATCTTGTTTGCTTAAAGTCAAAGGGTAGCGGATGCTGAGGCCGCACAACAAGCCTAGGAGTTGCCTTGCTTGAGACAGGTTGCGTATGACACTTCAACCAGCCTTTCCAGAGTTGTGTGCAAGTTACCACACTCGGTTACAAAGGCATGGCATCGCTACGATACTGAATGCTTGCCAACGCCTTCCTTCCAATTCAAGGGCGTAACTCCTCCCACAAATATTTTGTGTGCAATATTATGTGAGAATCGCAGTTTTTAAGGTACACTTGCTTCTTACTGGTGAAGAGGAAAATTTGTAAAATTGTGGATTATTTTTAATGTTTTGAAAGAATTTAATAATGACGTACACGCTTCTGGTTCATGCTGTGCGTACTGCTGTTGCGTGTGGCACTGTTTCTTATCATACGGCGGGAACCGAGTGTGTGCACTGCATGGCTTTGTTTGTTCCAGTTCAACCAGATGTGAGTGGCGTGTGATGTCGAGGAACTGTCCACACCAACTCGTATCCTTGGCATGAGAGTACGTTGATGGAATATACATATTCCCATCAGCAACTGTCTGGAGCAATCAGGAGACACTCCCCAGCATTTATTGCATATGTGGTGTTCCTGTTTTTATTTTTTGTAAGTTGGGGATGTATGTCATGTTGATGTGTGGTGTTGCGTGGACTTCCCTGGGGACCAGAGAGCCAATTAAATCTCCAGCATCGTAGTTCAGAAGTGCTTCTCAGTATTTATTAAACACCCCACCATTCAACTATTTATACTTTCTTGCAACATTTTGTAGTGTCACTACCTAAAGTGCGGTGAAAGCAAATATATGTTATTTTTGTAAAAAATCATCTTTGTTAAATAATTTTATTTATGATGTGTTTGTGACTGTGTGCCCGGTGTTGTGCTGAGTTAGTGTAAAGGTCACCTAAGTTTGACCTCGTAGTGGAGTGTACACATCAACAAAGTATGAAATAATATTGGCCACCATTAATTTTCCTCTCTAAATTGAGCTTCTTGAATGCAATCAGAGTTGACCAGCTGTGAGCGAGAGTGAGGGGAGGGGATGGTTTTCAAGTTAAATGGCAACGTGCTCAGTGCATGCAATTTGTGTGGCTGCAGTAGGAAGTGTGGAATGTTTGTAACTCGGCGACTGCCTGGAGGAGCATGTGCAGTTGAGACGCTAACCTCCTGTACACTGTGTCCTCTCGTTCAAACACTCGCATTCCTTGTCGTAGCCGGCCTCGAGGCTGTTCAAGAGCTAAACATTTTGTTATAGATTTCTAGGCAATTTTTATTGCTATACGAGACAATATACGCACCTCAGAAAAAAGTTTTGCACCACCGGGATTTCTAAGGTACTAGGTTGCTTTGGCCCAAGAGAAAGTGTGGGATGAAAATACACCCACTTTACACAGAATACCACGTGTGTGTGTTTGTTAGTGTCTGTCTCTCTTTCTCTCTTCTCCTCTCCTCTCTCTTTTCAGAGGAAGTGCCAATGCTAAACAAATGGTTGTCTGTAGTCTTACCTGCAGTTAGATTTTAATTTTTGGGGAAGTGAGGAAATGCAATTATTCATTGTAAAAGGATTATATAACCCTACCACTTTGTGAATAAAAAATAAACCCCATATAATGGCAGTGTACAAGCCAAAACTATTAGAGTTACTCAAGGTAAATAATATTGCTTACGGTGTAAAAATATTAAAAGTAGAACTTTTCTTAGTTGTTAAATGCCAGTGCCCAGCTACACAAACTTCATGATGAAATACTTGACCTTGAAATAGTTGAACTACCTTTGTTTCATTACAATTTGAAGGCCATGGAACACATCTAGGATATTATTAAATCTCTGCAGCTGATAAAAATGTATCACCAAAAGCCTACCACCTAACTGCATTGACAGAGGAACTAGTACACTCGTGTGCCAGAGAAACTGGTCCAGTGAGCCCCTGTGAAGCATGCAGCAGTGCTACTTTCCATGCACAATTTTTACTGATGGACAGATACCGATACATCGGCAGATAAACACAAAATCTGTATCTGTTACAATCAGTCATGGTCCAACCAAATTGTTTCATCAACCCTAATTATTTAATTATCATATTTTAGAATGCATGAACTGAATTTTACCAAACTCGGTACACATATAGTACTAAGTAAGGACACTTACCTTTATAGTTTTCGACCACGCCAAGCACTTATTTTTAAAAATGACGGCCATAAAAATATTTATTGTGATATGTCATCTTGGAAACCATTCAGCCTATTTAAACCAAATTTTTTATGCTGACAGTGCAAAGTGTAAGCATTGAATTCAGTAATAAATATTGTTGTAGGTCCGCCATTTTGTAAAATAGATTACATGAAAAATAAAGTAATTAATCTTTATAAGGCACTTATTTTCAAAATGTCGGCCATATAAATATTTTAGGTTTATTTGGTATATCTACCACACTGTTTGACCAGTTTGAATTAAGTTTCGTATGCTGGCATTATCTATTACAAGCAACATAAATACCGAAAAGCAACCACTTTTGTTCTCCATTTTGTAAGATAGTGCCACACGAATAAATAAAGTTTTTGTGGCATATCTCCTATAACTCGTCATAGCTTGTCGCCCTACCATCCACTCTTGTAATCAACTATCCACGCGACTCTCTACAAACCCCCCCACCTTGACATGTTCGGTCATCAACAATAATTTCCTGAAGAGATTGACTGCCTAAGACTGGCTACTGCCAAGACCAATTCCTGCAAAAATGTCTAGAACAGTGGACAAGACCAACCGACCATACCACCCAACTACATATATACTCTGTACCATATACGAGGGCAAATCAATAAATAAGTTACACTTCCATGTTATGGCCATGTGTGAAACCACCTATACATAGCAACACGGCTAAGACAACATACAATGTAAGTTCACTTTTCCACATAGTCCCCAAAAGACTGTAAACATTTCGCGGAACGGTCAACCAACTTTTTGATTCCGGATGCGTAGACATCTCCTCCAGCGCTATGTAAACACCCAGAGACAGCTGCTTTCACCTCCTCATCGTTTAACTGGTTGCGTAAAGCAATTGAAGAGAAGCACCGGGGACAATTGAGTGCAGGTGTGATTTTGTTGCACGATAACGCAACACCTCACACGGCCTGCCAAACGTCCGAACTGCTGCAGCGATTCAAGTTCAAGTGGGAGGTATGACAATATCCCCCATACAGTCCAGACTTAGCGCCATGTGATATTCATGTTTTCGGTAAGCTGAAAAAGGATCTCGGTGGATGACGATTCCGAAACGATGAGGAGGTGAAAGCAGCTGTCTCTGGGTGGTTACATAGCGCTGGAGGAGATGTCTACGTATCCGGAATTGAAAAGTTGGTTAACCATCCCGAGAAATGTTAGTCTCTTGGGGACTATGTGGAAAAGTGAACTTACATTGTATGTTGTCATAGCCGTGGTGCCTATGTATAAGTGGTTTCATACATGGCCATAACGTGGAAGTGTAACTTATTTATTGATTTGCCCTCATATGAAGGCCGCATTCTTGACGGTTGACGATCACCGCGCAAATGTTTACTTTTCATTTATGTATCCATTCGCCATCAACTGGCTTTTATGCGACGAGTCAGCGCGTCCAGGAACAATCGACTTCACCCGAGAATGAACCCACCCAAGACAGATTCCTGCAGAGACTAACCAGCAACACCAACCGAACATACGAATCATCCTTACCAAACATTCATTCCACCCATCCAGCCTAACAGGACTCAGTGAAGATACCAATGGGCAAGACCCTCTATACGAACCATACAATCCGACCATATTACCGTACCACACGAAGGGACCATACGAACAATGCGTACAGACCAAAACTACAAACCATCCACTTGAAACTTTCATGCCAAACGTCCATATGAACCGCTTATACTAGCCAACCATACCGGGTATCCATGAGAACTATCCATAGGAGTTAACGTGTGCCACTTCTACGTGGTCTGGCACAGCCACTGTCATCATGTCATCGGCCCACAGTCGCTGCACCTGCGGAACACGTACGTCGTGCTCCCGATGCGTGTCTGCGACGTTCACTTGGGAGCGGGTCATGACCCTATACCTAGTGTTCCAACCGAGTGTCTGTGGTGTCCCTAGACAGATCTGTGTAATCAGGATAGGAATCAAGTGATAGAGTGTGTAGTAAATAGCATCAAAATTTATCGCTCACTGGCAAATGTTCGTGAAATTCGCCCTTAGGGGATTGCGAAGTAATCACAGAATAAATGCACGCCACGTGCATATTTAATGAGGTGTAGAGTAGAAAGGCTAGGGTATTTGAAGTGCTCTATATAATTTTCCGAGTGCAATTGTATGTCTAATCAAGTTAATTAGTGACGTGGGAAATAGTTAGTCTTTCTTTCAACCTGACTGCTCCGGTCGTAGAGTGCCCCAAAAACTTAACAGACCTAAATTCCACATGTGCTCTTCAAGTCACCACATAATCATGTGTTTTGTATTTAAATTAGTGCTTAATTAAGAACTCAACTGTCTACAGGATTAAGAAAACTCACTCAACACGTTTCAGTGTTTTATGGGTATATGTTTCAAGTTCTATGTTAATGAGGTCAGTTAATTAAATTACCTCGCGGAGTGGAGCGAGCTCTTGGCAAGGCCGCCGCTAGTCGTGCTAGAAGCGAGACGTACACACTTTAGGAATTCTCAAGGGTTTACCTTGAGTTTACCTGGAGTGAGCCAGGTCACAAAACCCTTACAAGAAATGGTAATTTCCATAAATAAAACACGATCGCATAGTTCACCTTTTATATGAAAACGTTCAATTACACTGCACTCGACATTGCAGAGTTAACATTAAGCATGATAAGTGGTCCCGGTGCTTACGGTCCATCAGCAGCATATGCGGAACAAGCGCCATAAAGGCGAGAAGAATTAGTTTCGTACTGAAGTCTCCGGGGCACGACGAGTCGGCGGAAATGGTGTGGAAAACTCGGGGAACGGATAACAAAACGGTTCAGGTAAGATCCCAGTTATTTCAAACTACATGGTTGGTGTACAAAAGTAACAGTCTCCCGAGCATGCGACACGCATCCAACACCTACGCCCAGGGGTCCGCCGCTGCTTTTCATACTGCCGGAGCTCAGAGCAAAGGTAGATCAGCCTCCGTGAGTTTAAAATTTTTAATGCTGACGAAACAGGTCTAAACTTTAAGGCACTTCCAAATAAAAGTCTTGCATCAGGAGATGAGTCCCGGGCCCCAGGCTTTAAAATGAGTAAGGAACATGTCACATTAATGGCATGCTGCAATGCAACAGGTAACCACAAGCTGCCACTAATGGTTATCGGAAAGTCGGCAAAACCTCGAGCATTCAAAAACATTAATATGAATTCCCTTCCTGTTTACTACAGGAACCAAAGAAAATTTTTAACTAAAGTAGAGCATTTTAAGTTAATAGCTTGGGCAAAAAAATATAATTCCCCGGACAGGTTTTGTAAATTAATAGTTGATTCTAATGCCAAAAGGCAATAATAATCCTGTGGCTGAAAAACGCGAGGTCTGGTTAGCTGTGCTCAAGCATGAAATGGCGGTGAGGTTGGAAATAATGGACACGACTGGAACTGCAGTTAATATTAAATAGAAAGTGCTTTAACTGAGCAATAATCGAGTTTTCTAATTATTTAATTATTGTGGGTTTTGATTTCATCGTAGTATGAATTATTTTGCGAGACGATTTTATTGCAAATTAAAGGTATTTTCAGGGCTTCGTGCAGATCTAATGTACATGTGAAACGATTTGCGTTTCCCAGAACTCCTAAGAATTTGTTTTGCATTGTTTGTAATGATTTAATTAATATTTAGCTGCGTTTCCCCAGGTTTCATTTCCATACATTACGGCTGTTCTAACTAGGCAAGTGCATAGTAAAAGTTTAAGCCGCAGTGGAAGGGGGGGGTCTAGGTGATTTCAAAAGTGGATAAAGTTGTGGAAGTTTTGCCATTGCTAGATAACGTGTTTGTTTTATTTGGGCGTTCCATCTTAATTTTTCATCTATTATTAGGTCAATGTATTTAGCTTGTGTGGAGTAGGGCATTACTTCGTTATTGTATTTAAGTGGTTTTAAGTTATTAGGTTGCCTTCTCAGTGTTATTCTCTCAACTCGTCTAACTGTAGTTGGGCGTATAAATGAACATAAACCAAACTTTATCGAAGGCTTTTGTTACATCCAGAAAAACCACGATTGTGTATTTTTACCATTATCAGCTGATACTGTTTCTGTGTTAAGTTTATTTAGTGCATGAATTGGTAGAAAGGAAACCAAACTGGAGTTAAGGTGTTATTTTCCTTTTCTGTGCTTGAGTGTTAAGTCTTGCCAGGAGTTTTTCAAATATTTTACTGAGAAACGGTTTTAGGGCAGAGAAGGGTTTTTGCCTGGTTTAGGAATTGTAATTATTTTCGCCCGTTTCCAGTTTAAAGGAAAATAATTAAGTTTTAAAATACCGTTAAATATCTTTAATACAAAACAAAGCCCCGGGAAGAGTAGGTTTTTTAACGTTTGATATGTAATTTTACCTTCCCCGGGGGCCTTTTTGGTTTAACTGACTTAATTGCAAGCATTAATTCTTGGAAGGTAATGAATGCATTGCGGCTTTCTTTTGGTTTTATTATTTAGGAAATTAGTTGTATTTGTAATTACGTCCCTTGTGAAGTCAGGATCTCCGATATCAATATTTGGTGTGAACTGATCTGCTAGCGAGTCTGTTATTTCTTTAGGCCTGTGTTCGTTAAAATGGGAGTAGAGGCTAGGTTTGTTTTTTTTCCCTCTGAGTATTTTTTAAATTCGCCAGAATCTATGGATGTTGTCAGAAAGTTCTGTAACAAAAGTCTTGTTTCTAAGCTATTTTTTAAATTTGTTATATTTTGATTTTAAGAGATCAGTTCTGTGTTTTTGATAGAAGTGTCTAGCATGTCTTTTTTCTGCTTCTAAAAGGTCTATTTCCGGAAAATTTTGCTACAAAAATTTACCTCTATTGAGAAAACTTGAATTTTTCTTTAATTGATTTTTAATACGGTTTTGAAACAGATCTAAAGCATATTCTATATCCTTTTTGATTCATATTTCGTGTAAGGTGAATATTTCTTCTAAATCTACTTTAAAATTGTCCCAGTCTTGTAAATGGAAATTTACTATGTATTGTATCTGGATGTTTTACTAAATTTGTGCTAACTTTACCAAAAATGGGTAATTGGTTGGAGTCTTAACTCGTCCAAGGGGCGCAATTCTAATATTGGATTTGAAATATTAGTTAGCGGAATATCTAAAATTTCTGGTTTGTATCTATTTTTAGACGGAAAGTGCGCGGGGCAGTCCGGGGCGCAGATTATATAGTTATTGGTTTGCGAGTGCCTAAGTAAAATTCTGCCTTTTTTGTTAGATGCTCTGCTGTTCCAGTCAGTATGTTTAGAGTTCAGATCACCTGCAATGATATATGGATATTGTTGGTTGGTTATGTTATCTAGGTCTGCTATTATTAGGTCTTGTTTAGATATTTATTGAAGTTGATTCTATGTTCTCGCAATTTGGATTTAAATTTACGTGATGATGTAGTTTATTATGGACTAATATTAAAATACCTCTGTCTTTTTTAGTGCGGTCTGACTGATAAGTTACCTAATTTTTAACTGTAAAACGCCTTTGCGAAGTTAAAAGTGTTTCTTGTAATAGTGCTATTTCTATGCCATTTGTCTCCAGTAATCTCTCTGATTCGTAGAGCTGGTTGAACACTCCGTTGCTATTCCAATAGAGAATAGAGAGGGTACTGGGATCTTGCGGTGCTGGGAAGGGGGGTGGGGCCATCATCAATTTAGGGGGTGTCCTGGAACATAGTCAGCACCTCCAGCAGAAGCATGGATTTGTGTTTTGGGTCTGGGTGTCTATTAGCAACAATCATGTACAAGCGGAAGTGGTCCATGATGGACTTGAAGTTCGCCTCTCTCAGGACCATCAAGTCCCGCAAAGACGACCCCATTCCAGCCAATGATGGTGGGGTTGTTGGATGGGAATGAAGATTTGGTGTGGTGTGGGTGCGGGGAGGTGCCTGAACATGAGGTTGTGTCGCAACAGGTGTTTGTATGGGTACTGTGAAGTGTTCGTTGGGAGACATGATGACCTGTGCATATGAAGGAGTACTTAGGAGGTTTCTGGCATCCAACTCTCTCGTATATTGCGACACGTCACGAACAGAGGAGCAGGCAGTAGGTGATACCATACATGTTTGCACCCTGGTGGTGACTTTCCTGCTGATGCTGGATAATTTCCAGTATTTTGGGGCACTGTTTCGAGGATGCCAGGTTGGTTCGCCCGCAATTACAGCACAATGGGTTGGCTTTTTTTGTGAGGACAGTCATCAAGCTTGTGTGGTCCGTTGCAGTGAGGACAAATGGATTGCAGGTGACAAAAATTTTTAGTGTGATCTAGAGCGAGACAATTGCGACACTGGGCGATGTCTGACAGCCGTTTCCTATATTGCCTGGGGTGGACAACAGTCATGTTCAGCCGGGTGATTGAGACGAGAGGTGGAAGGGTGTCATTTCTTTGGGCTGTCACACGGAAGAGGGTTTCTGGGGTCAGCCAGGTTTGTGTTGGATTAGCGGGTCACAAACTGGTACACATCAGTGACTGTGTAGCCGCTTTTTGTTCGAAGTGCGTGGCTGTGGGTTTGCTTGTATGCCTGAAGGGCCGGAATTGTGCAAGGAACTTTGTTCCCGCAGGACTGCGAACCGGTTTGAAACCTGGCACTTGTGGGACAGCAGTCTCCTGCTGTGGTCCACGAGCCCTTTTCTGGGTCCTGGCCTCCGCCAGCGTTTCCGTTTGAGAGTTAAGTTGTGCTTGGCGTTTGTTATTATGCCTAGTAAACGCCTTTCATTCTTCCGACCCGCCCTCCACTCGGGCAGTCGTGTCGATTTCCATTTCGGTTTCTGTTTCACTGTTGTAGTTCTCGAGAGGTAGAGGGGAGGGGGTGTCCATTAAGAATGTTTCCTGGCTGGTGGCTGCATTGTGTAATTGAGACATATTAACTATCTCTGCGAGGGACAGGGTATTCTTCTTTGTTGTTTCGCTGGAGGCCATCCCCCATGGCAAGGTTGGTATCTCCTTCCTGGATCGGGAGGGGTGGGTTGAGTTCGAATAACACCGGAGTATTCAACTTGTTAAAAAGTTAAAATTACAATAAATGTAAAGAGTGCCTAAAATGCTGTGGAGATACTCATCACTGAACCCCACTGGGCTAGACTCGAGATGACCCCTTAAGGCGGAGCTTAAGAGGCCGACAAGTAATCAATATCCGTGTCCACGAGCTACGTATCTAACAGAAGATCGATGTGAAGAGGCGAGGCACACTCAACTAAGCCCACTGCTCGAATGCGAATTGATGGCTACGCCCAGGGGGTGTTCACAGGATATACTGTTTTTGATCCATGTTGTAGTTCACTCCACAGCCTCATGAGTGCCCGAAGACAATTTTTTTCTAACATTTGCAACCAATAATAACATAGGAAAAATGTAAAAAACACGTTTTCATGAACGGTCGCCATATTGTATGTTTAGTATTGTGGTGTGGAGATTGGAAATATTTTCATACATAAATATTTTCCATCAATTTGTTAAACGGCAGTAGGCCCTATGTTTTGAGATGTCGAAGTCTTACATTCCATAATGTAATTTCCTGGCTGGGACTGTTAAGCACAGATTTCCACTAACACCAGACTAAATTGGCGCGATGAGGCAGCGGCGGAGTTGGCCTCTATCAAATGCGCAGACACAAATGTAAAATTAAAATGTTTTTTTCTAAATACAAACCCTGGCACAAGACTTGTGCAAAAAGACATAACATATTTCCTTTATTTAAATATTCATGATTGCTGACTTCTTTTGCTTGTTAAACTGTTCTTCTGAGTCCTGTCAGCAAATTTTGGTTTATGTGTAAAAATGTAAGCAAACACAAAATGCAGAGAATTACAGCAAATACACTTAAATCACATTATATATGTTTTACACTACAAAATACTCTTTATAATTAAGACATTTTTTCATAAGATAAATTAATTTGGTAAATAATATTTCGTCTGGTTTGGGGAAGGAATGGCCGGAACAGCAGAGGCAGTTTTGGGACCCTAGGTTGAATGCTGGAAAATACACTTGGGTAAAGATACAAACATGTAAATATTCTAACTGGAGATTATAAATTATTTTGCTAAATCTACAAAGTGCTAATTTAATATTTAAGTCAATTTCGAAAAATCACATAGCATTTTTGTGCAGCTAAGTCTCTCATGTGTCTGCGAACTACAATATGTTAACATAGCCCCTCGTGTAGCAAGTTATGTGAACACGATGCATAAATTATATACTAAAAAAACTGTGGCTCTATTAAATTACCTCTTATGGGTTTAATACTAATGTTTTTATTTATGTAGTTCCGCCATAGATAGTTGTGCAGACAGGTCGCGGGACCCGTACATTTCGTTAACGAAAAGGAGAATGCATGGACACATCCACTGCATGTTCCTTTCTCTGATGTGATAGTGTGGGGTGACACTGTCGAAATTCTGCTGGCAGAAGCATACCACGTCAAACTGTCCCTGCTGGGTGACTGGAGTGGCTCAGACGACTCTGGAGGAGTAGGACGTGGGGCACTGCACTTGGTGTAGATGCAGACGCCTTTTGGCTGCGGGGCGCGAGCGTCTGGACAGCGCCACTCATATTGGTGTGTTGTGCTACTGGTGGAGAGTAGCAGCGTGATAGCAGCCACACTGCTGGTGTTGTTTGCACGTGCGCTGGTTGACGCACCGAATGCTGAGACGCTGATGATCATGGTGTCGGTGGATCGGCATGTAGGTTGATGAATGCCAAGTGATGAGGAACTGGAGCTGCGGAAGCGGCATGGCTTCTGTCAGCGTCTCTGAGGGCGGGACAGGCGTCCCGACGATTGACAGCTGGCTGGCATGTTGCTGTGTCCATTGTAGAGCTAATGGTGTGTATCAGCGAACTCAGCAACGTCTGCCGAAATAGGTCGACTTCTTCCCCCACCTCCTTGACCACCAGCGTAGGTGTCTTTAGAGGTGTTGTGATGTTTGATGTCGGTGGAGGTGTGCGCTTAACGTGGTCAAGAACTGTTTCGGTGAAATTCCCGTCCCTAGTTGGGAAAGCCATCTTAACGCGTGGTGTTACCAGAGCTGATGTATGAAATATGTGCCCGGCGCCACAGCTCTGCGGTGAGCTGATGAAATGAGGATCGTTTCGGTCGACAGCCTAGGGGACTCTGGCTAACACTCCGTCACACACGATGGCGAGGCTGTAGGTCACCTCGCACGCCTTAATTAAATTACAAATGAAACACTTACGATTTTTGTGTAGTTATTTATTCCTTCCGACTCCTTAATGAACACACACAACTTTAGTACAAAACATGTGGCCTTAACGGCCCGGAACTGCGAGCGACCACGTGGCTTTACAATGTGAAACGCGACTGCACTTAACAACTCTCCGATGAGAATAAGGTTGCTCTCCCCTAGGCGCTATAACAAATTTAATTAATGATCTGGTTCATTAGTGAAGTCTATAGCCATGAATATGAGTTCAGCTTAAGATGTCGGCACCGAGGGCCTTTGCGGAGCGAGAGGCTTACACGTCTTGATTCTTTCAAGTGCTGAATAGAACTGGGAGGAAGCGTAGCTGACGCCAAGCGGCGAAACGATGAAGCACAATATTCACTAAAAAATGATTATGAGATGAAAGTGACATTAATTAAATTGACGTAAGACAATATAATTTTTCCTTATACAAATACACAATAAAAATTATTATATTAATTCTAAACGTTTCTATTGTACCAGCCACAGTATTGCCAAGTGTAATATGTCAAATGTCCGTGGCTGTGTCGACTGTCTTCCATGATGTCAATTATGATATTAATTATTTACACTGTATAAATAACACTGAATAAATACCCTGATGCAATACACTGATGCTATTAATAACATTGAATAAATTAGAAACACTGATGCAATTACACTGAAGCTATTATGCACACTATCACTCGTGCCCACAAGCCCATCGGTGTGGTGTGCCTCGTGTAGTGGAAACGACTGCGGCAGTCGGAATGGGCACAAAGAATCTCGTGAACGCACGGTTCATGTCACGCTCGTCAAGCATTGGACGAGTTGGTGAGTATGCGCACTCACCCCTCGCCCCATCAGTGTAGTCAGGCTTCCTGAAGGGCATTGGGGTTCTGGGCATCTGGCTGCAGATTTGGAGGTGGGTGGTATCAGCGCTGAGTTTGCAAATCGCGTATTCAATTTCTGGTGTGGGCACTGGAACTCCCCTGGGCACACTAGGCCAAATCCATACTGAAGTTATTAAGGGGATTGGCCAGTGGAGTCATTGACATAATTTCATATGCAAAATAAAGTGGCTGGAAAGTGGTCTACCTTCGAAGTGTTGTTGTTCCCCAAGCGCAATCGGAACTGTACCTTGAGTGCTCGGTTTCTAAGTTCCATTTAATTGGCTCTGGGATGATAAATGTTAGTGGTCAGGGGTTGACCCGCCATTTAGAGGAGTGATCATGCCACCTTTNTTAATTGGCTCTGGGATGATAAATGTTAGTGGTCAGGGGTTGACCCGCCATTTAGAGGAGTGATCATGCCACCTTTTTCCCGAGAACTGAAACCCATTAGCTAACAACACATTTTTCGAAAGCCCCCAGCAGGGGAAGTTTTCTGAGTATGGCACTTTCACTATGTTTTTAATGCGTAAACTTGAAAGGGGGAACACTTCTACTCGGCATATAAACAAATCCGTCACAACGAAAATAAAGTGTTTTTCATTTGCAATTTGTGGGTACGGTGCCATGAGGTCCAGCGCGATTGTTGTTTCGAAAGGTTGGGTTGGCAACNTTTTTCATTTGCAATTTGTGGGTACGGTGCCATGAGGTCCAGCGCGATTGTTGTTTCGAAAGGTTGGGTTGGCAACACTGCGTGGTGATGTTGAAGTGAACCACGCGTCCACGAGTTCCTTGTGCCCACTCCGAATGCCGCAGTCACAACTACACCAGCTACACGGGCCACACCAACTACATCAGGCCAAGAGTGCGTAGTGCGGATCGACAAGAACGGAACTTGCACCTTTTTGGCGACAAGGATTACGCAACTCAAGAGACTGCCCTGCTCAATTATTACAAGCGGCAGCTCTTTTAATAAGTGGGTAGGTGATCTGAAACGGTGTTTACCCCAAAGCCACAGCCGTTTGGTGCACTGGCAATTGGTCTTTGCATCCTCGCAACTCGCGCAGCTAAATACGACGCAACACACCACAGTGTGACGCTAACTGGCTGGTAGGCCAGAGCTGAAGTGTTAAGTGCGCCAAAGTGTCGTCCAGCAGTGCATAGAATTTTTATAAATATATTGAACACAGTCACCGCATTCACGGCTACAGGCAGGGGTGTTTTTCATTGTATAAATGGCAATAAAGCATGGCATTCCGCACCCATTTGCCCAGGTGGGCTTGTCCATCCCTTCAGGAGACAGCCACCTGGCAACACCGTAGCCAGTGTAATTCAACGCATCATCGGAAATGAAATTCAAACTCTTTTATGAGAAAAAGTAGTAACATATTTAATGAGTATTTAGATAAGAGTATTTATGTTTTTCTAAAATATAGATTGCATATAAAGACCTCCAGCATTGTAAGAAATCATTTAGTGTGGTGACATTCCCCATATATTTCACAACTTTAACATTAACTGACATTTGTTAATTAACAGGGAATAAACAATGGGTTAAATTTAATTTTTACAATTTTTCATAATTATAATTACATCACAGAGTGTTCATTTAATGTTTCATTCATTCGCCATTTGACTTTGGCTCTTACCACTCGTGACGAAAGCCGACTTCATTCGGCCCAGTTCGTCTCAGCACCTGAACAAGACCAGCGGCATCGATCGCCCACTCCACGAGCCCCCTCAGTACCAGCATGAAGGCTGCAATCATTTTCACCACAATAGTTATATATTAGTCAACCAGAACATTTGTGTTAGTTTAATGTACTAAGTGGAGAGCCAACCATCCTCTCACCAGAGAGCTTAATGCAATTGCGTCTCAAACTAAGACCACATGTTTTTCACAGTTTAAGTGCTGAGTCCACTACCAAGCATCATTCACACATTATTCAACTGTAGCAAGAACAGTGAATAAACCGCTCAACCATGTGAAATTAGTGTCAATTCATTGTAGGTCATCCTTGGTAGCATCACAGGCATTTGTTTAGCATAGTTAAGGCGTACGATATGGCCTACATTCTCGTAATCAGTTTGACGTGTGACGGGTACAGGGGATAGGCATTACACTGTTTTCACACCCTGCTATAGTTGTCCTGGACAGGCAGCCAGCCAGCCAGGGCAGGCAGGTGACAACGAAACTTCCGGGGAAGAACTGAAGTTGAGAGAAACAGGGTAAGTCCCTAGAATAGCTGATATAGGCCCTCGATGAAGGAAACAGGGGAGCCCGCTACGAGAATTAACACAGACACAGCTCCTAGGAATCCCCGGAAGACGACTGCTGCACCCCTCCAACCATCCTAGTTTGAGCGCCCAAGCAGCTGACAAGACACGAAATCCTACACAAAAAACGCGCGAAGTATACAGGGGATTTCCCGATTTTTCTCTCTAGAAACTGCTGACAGCTGACTTGAATATAGCGGGAGACAGGTTAAATTCAGAAGCAGCCAAGGTTCGGGATCAGTGGTAAAGTCAACAACTGCTCCTCAACAAGCCGTCGGCGCTACGCTCTGTCTCTAGGCAGTTAGGCGAGAGGCAGTCGTATTACCAGGCCAGAGTTCGAACCCGGCCCAGGTCAATCAGTTGTAATCAGTTGTTCACGATGAGTTGTTCAGCTGTGATGCGAGGCGAAGAAGGCAGTTAGTGCGAGACGCAGTGGTATCACCAGGCCGGAGTTCGGACCCGGCCCAGGCAGTAATGTACAATCAGTTGTTCGGGATAAATGATCGCCAGCCGAGACCGGAGTAGTTTATCGGTAAAGAAGCGAGACGAGATAGATGCAGCCGAAACGGGAGAAATCAGTCGTGTGACGAGAACAGTGCCGAGAATATGAGTAGATTCCTGGAAAAGAGTGGCAGCCCCAGCCCGAGAGGCGCCATTCCCCCAGAAGAGAACAGTGCCGAGAATATGAGTACATTCCCGGAGACGAGTGGCAGCCCCAGCCCGAGAGGCGCCATTCCCCCAGAAGAGAACAGTGCCGAGAATATGAGTACATTCCCGGAGACGAGTGGTAGCCCCAGTCCGAGAGGCGCTATTCCCCGAGAAGAGAACAGTGCCGAGAATATGAGTACATTCTCGGAGACGAGTGGCAGCCCCAGTCCGAGAGGCGCTATTCCCCGAGAAGATAACAGTGCCGAGAATATGAGTACATTCCCGGAGACGAGTGGCAGCCCCAGTCCGAGAGGCCCCATTCCCCGAGAAGAGAACAGTGCCAAGAATATGAGTACATTCCCCAGAGACGAGTGGCAGTCCCAATCCGAGAGGCGCCATTCCCCGAGAAGACGTAGTTATGCACCGGATGGCGACGAGGCAAGCAGTCAGTCAGTCAGTAATACAATTGTGACGTCACCGAGGAGAGAACCCGGGAACCGCCGAAACTTCATGTGTAAATTCCCGAGACAAACCCAATAAAAGTGCCGAGAACTTATGAGTTCATTCCCGAAAACGTAGTGGCTGTTTCCGAGGTGGGGAAGTCAGAAACGCGAGCCGGACCGTTGTGGACATCGCCGCAGCCGAGCAGACGCGCTCTCCTACAAATAACGCCAGTCGAGGTCGCCGAGGAAGTACAAAGTCCCGGAAACCCATCCTGGACTTCTGAGAGAGTCAGCCAAAGCCGCAGGAAGAAGCCAGCTGGGTACATGCTGGGTACAGCACGCCAACGAGAGGCTGTCCGAGGGCCTGCCAAAGGGCCACCCAACTCACTATGCCTCATCTACTAACAAAGACAACTCACCAAAAGCCACAGTCACAGATAAGTAGAGAAACGTCTCCCTTAAACAACCTTCCCCGGCGCATAGTATTCAGCCCACCAGCCCTTTAGGCCTACTACTTGTAGGGTGGCTTAGTCTCGCCAGTGTGTGTAAATTCCTATGTTACTTTCAGATAAGTAAAATACTGGTGTGTCAAATAACGGAGAATACGAGTATTTGTTTACCCCTTATGCAATAACCACAGGTGCCCTTTATCTTCACCGAAGTATAGTAACTCAGTACCCTACTAGCCATCATTCTGTATAACTCAGGTGGCCTAGTAATGACAAACTTATAAGCTATCCTTGCTATTAAATATTTTGTCATTGTATATTGTTCAAGCTCTCTTTTGTATATGTAATAATATTGTTATTATTTATGATTAAATATTTAATTAAATAGTATTTTTATTTACATATTTTTACATTTCTAAAAAGTCTGCTAGAAATTTAAGCCTTGTTTTATTTCTTTTCACAGTGTGTTATTATTTTTGTGGTAAATTCTGTAGTGATATGGGATACTTTGAGTCTCAGCATGGAACTGTAAGCTTTTGTTTGTTGGCAACACTGCAACAGCTACCCGATATTTGTGTTATTTTTTTGCGCATTTTATCTCTGTGTAGAAAGTAATGGCGAGAATGAAATTACGTAAAGTATGTAACTGGTATCCACAATGTCGTTTGCATTATGTTATTGTTAGGCGCAAAAGTAAAAATTGTACAGGTTTTAAATTTTAGTTTTAACTTTTTTTATTTGTTTATGATTTTTATAATTCCTTTCTGAACAGTCTTGAACCATTGAACCATATTAAAGCACGGCCGTGTAATCCGTTGAAGGGACGGATTTTGAAAAAAATATTTTATTTTAACTGCTACAGCAGATGATATTTAATAATATTAATTGAACAAATGAGAGTACAGCAACTGATGTTAATTTCTCTTTTGTACGGTTTCCTGGTCGATTGTATAAAAAGGTAGGTGGCACTAAAATGCCGACATTACAATACATTTTTTTTTATTTGTTAAATTTGAAGTATTCTCACCGTGGTAATTATTCAGAGTAGCGGCTTTTATGTAAATAAACGAAAAAATCACGGAGTGGTATATTTCCCCTCTACTAATTACACAGAATACGTATTTACTAGGGGCATTAACGTTTTAGCAATACAAACAAATACGATAGTGGGAAGGGCTGTGAAGATCAGGGAAATTCTGGGGTAAAATCACAAAAAATACAATAACACCTCAATTTAACATTTGTCCACCCAATTTCATAATATGTGCCCACCTAACCTAACTTTACCTAACCCCACAATGAGTGAATCACTATTTTACATTTTTAATCTAACCTAGGATTGTAGAGTTTTAATCTAACCAAGGATTGTAGGGATTTAATATAACCTAGGATTATGGGGTTTTAATCTAACCTAGAATTTATTTTAATTTAGGATTTAAGGGTTTTAAAATGACGGTAAAACATACAGAACATATATGAATTACCTCACCAAGGTATGCTGCGGGTACAATTCCACTGTCCTTGGCCAATTCAACTACCGTCGTGTTGTACTAGAAACCCAACCATTAGTGGCCAAAACAACAATAATTCTATAAACTGGCAAACGAACAGAAGCACTTGTATTCTTCAATTCTTAAATTATTCTTCACCACTCTTCAATCATAAGCCTTCACACGGACGAGTTCGGACGTCATAAACGACGCGCACACAATACTACGCTCACCGCGAACCACACACAATTCTATATACCAGGCGAATAAACGCAGTTCGCGTCTGCGCAGATAGCATTACATGGCTATTCAACATGGCGTCTGAAGTAAACAAAGCAGCCGAACTGCTCGTACTTTTATCTATTTTATTTAGTACGTTCTACTTATTCTACCATTATGCCCTCCCCAATATTAAAAAGGTAAGCTGTGCAGAACCCATTAAAATTACTTTTGTGGGTGTGTGACGTTTCCTTCAGAAAAGCCGCCACTCTGAGTAATTGCCGTAGTAATGTGCGGAAGATGGATGACAGTGGGACCGTGTGTAGAGAAGCGAATAGTGGGGGACCAGCAGGCGGGGACAGTCTGGCAGAACACAATTTGGAGGGGAGAAAAGCGGGTATTAAGTATATGTGATGCTAAGGGTGGAATAGAAGTGGCTGTTAGTGATGGCCAGGGAGGAGATGTTGTTGACATCAGGCAGGCCGGAGGAAGTGACATATTAGAGGGAAGTGTTGTAGAGAAGGAACCAGAGGTGATCTTCTTTGGAAGATCTGTTATTAAAGGGATAGAATAATTGANGGGGGGAGGGGGGTTCTGTAGGGGACTCCTGTATAAGGCAGCATTTGGGGTGGGGAGGGGCAAGTTAGGAGACTTACGGGAAAGGATGAGCAGCATAAGGGGAAGCAGCAAGGCCAAGGTGGTTACAATGCATGTAGGGGGTAATGATCTTTCTTATAAGGAGGTAGGTGAGAGGTATGGCAGGATTTGAGGGGTCTGCTAAACAAGGTTAAGGAGAAGTTCCCGAGAGCAAGAGTAGTGGGCAGTGGGGTGCTGCTGAGGAAGGGAATAAATTATGCAAAGACAGTGGCAATGGCAGCTAGCGAGGTGTACGAGAGGGTATGCAGGGATGTCTGGGACACGTTCGTAGACAGCAGAAAGTGAGTAGGCCATGAAAATGTAGGAAGGGACCAGGTGCATTTTACAGCAGGCAAATTGGATTTTAGGGGATCTGTTAGGCAGGGAGATGGGTTGCTTGGAGAGAGTTAGGGTAGAGTAGTGAGGGCTGAAATAGCAACCAACTCTTGGCAGGGCGGCGGGGGGAGGGTTGGTGTGCAGAAGCAGAGCCAATAGAGGGAGTGAGCACCGTGGAGATTGTAGGGGAGAAGAGATGTGGCAAGCAGAGGAAGATAGCCAGTCAGAGTGACGGCATGGTGGTAAACTGTAGGAGTGTATATAGCAAGCTGGAGGATACGGGGTGGACATAGCGGTGGCAGTGCAATCATGGCTAAGTGAGTAAGAACTAGACAGTGAACGTGGACAAGATCAGGAGCGACAGGGATGGAATAATGGTGTGCTCGAGGGAGGGACTGCAATATGGACTAGCGGAGAAGTTCAAGTGATGGAAATGAAGTAAGTGGGAGAGGCAGGAGTATGACGCTGCTGGCATTGTACGGGCCACCGGGACAGGGCTGGCAGGCCATAGAAGAGATCAATACAAGGGTAGATAGGCTGACGGACAGGCAGTGGCAGGAGATGTAAGTATGCCGGGTGTGCAGTGGATGGAAGGAGTAGAGGGTATGGGTACCTTGTTGCAGAGAATGGCATCACTGCTAGCCAACTGGGGCTAACTCCAGGCTGNGGGGCTTACTCCAGGCTGTACAAGATGGAGTGAGGAGAACAGTGCTGGATGTGGTATTGGTTAGTCCTGGGAATGCTGTAGTTCTGGATGGAATTAGTGATCATGACATCCCTGTGGTGGAAATAAGGCTTGAGGGGATGAAGGTAGAACAAGCTAAGGATAGGGTGGTGTGGCAGTATGGGCGAGGTAACATTAGGGGCAGAACACTTCCTGGCAGATGGGTTCCTGAAGTAGGCCCAGAGGGAAAGTGTAGAAGTGTTGTAGGAAGAATTTGGAAGGGTAATAGAGGAAATGCTGGAGAATTTTGTATCAAAGGAAAGGTCAGGGACCAGGGATGAGCCACCATATTATGGCTGGGAGATTAAAAGAATGTAAAGAATGCATGCTAAGTGGCGTAACAAGGGCAGGAGTGTGTCAGTGAATGGATAAAGCAGGTGGGTAGGGAGCTAGAGAGGAAGATGAAACACGCAAGGACTGAATACTTGGAGAAGATGGTGGGGGAAGGAAAAGGTAAGGAATGGCGGGATTTGTTTGGAATATTAATACAGTAACGGTAGGAGAGGAAGGTATACCTATTCTGAAAGGTATGGATGGCTTTACTGCGACAGATGAGAAATAAATAATGGAGATGCTGCAAGTTCAGTACTTGTCATCGTTTGAGGTACTGAATGATTGGAAGTGGGAGGATAATGGATTTTTAATTTAATGCCTGTCGCGATACACTAACTGCTTCTCTAAAAAAATTCCAATTCTGTTTACTGTGTTTTTTGAATGAATATGTCATGTTACATGTAGGAAGTTCAGTAAAGACCTGTCTAAAATTGCGCTATCCCAACCAGAGTCTTTGGAAGAGGATACGCTGATTGGTGCACGTGACCCTCTGACGTCATGTCGCTGTCCCAACCTTCCGTGTCCTAAGTCAATCTTGTGTCCCAAGTCATAGCATTCAGAAAACTGAACTTTTGTCCCAAGTTGTGTCATAACATGATAGAAAAAGAAGACTACAGATACTTTCACGCACATTCGTGGAATGTTCACATTATAAATGTTAACAATGGACTTGCAAGGTGGATTTTCTCGAGACGAGCGTGTTGAAATGCTAATTAGTGCAGTATGCGTTCCGTCTGAACTTTTAAAAATTAAGGATGAACATTAATAAAATTCTTGGATGCCATTTGCCGAGCTCGTTTAAAATTAAATAGGTAGGGCAAAAATAATTGAGATAAATAAATATTCAAATCACATCTCGCAAATCAACAATTCAGCAATATAAGAATCATTACGTAACAACAAATAATGTGCCGAATTTACTGCGATCTAATGTCATATTCTGAAAGCTCACTCTCGGGTAAAAGAATTTGTAGACCATGTTCTACTGCGTGAATGTGACGTCACTTGACGTCCATAGGTACGGTCGAGTGTAGACAGGCCTTAACACAGCAACTGAAACGCTGCGTATAAACATTAAAAACGGAATAATACACAAACCCTAAAAACTATGATATCATGCACTGTTATTTTCAAAATGTTCACATATTCTCAAGCCATGACTATAATACTGTGTACATGAGTACTGTAGTACTGAGTACATAATGCGTCACGACGTCAGAAACACATCGCAGACGAGACGCACCTGCCATCTATCGAGCTGTTAAAAAAATTAATTAAAGTACTGCGTGAACCGCGTGGGCACAGGTGGCTTGAGTCCCAATTCTACCGCACTTCGGCTATTTCCGAGACGCCTCGTGTACCTTCGGCAAGGAAAAAATATACAGCAGTGTGGGCACAGACCGCCTGTGTCCCAAAGCTTCTAGGAAAAATATTGTCCACGCCAAATGCAAGGAGACGCTGTTCGCAGCCTAGCGATACAGAACTTATGTTACTTTTACTTTTAAATTATGGAAGAAAGATCTATAAAAGAGCATTTATTTGTTGGGGCGTGTTAAATTTTATTTGGTAGGACACGTGCCCCTGCACCCTTTGTCAAGAGCCGTCCCTGTTGTTACCTGACTGATTTGTTAACCATTCAGCATTACCATTTGGCAAAGCAACAGCTTCACAATGTAATGTATTAATTCCAGACTGGTTTTGGAAATTTGTTCGACCAGAATATTGCACTTTGTTTTGGTTGTTGCTCTTATACAAGGGTGGAGACTTGGAATGTGGTGGCCTTTCAGGACCCCTGAAACCGGTTGATCTCTGTCTTTCAGATTGGTCAAGCTTCAGCAATTAATGTCTGAAGTGTGAAAGTGTTGAGAAGGGTCGATGTGTCCACCGATCTTGGTAGCGAGTTGCTAATTGGGACACAATCACTTCCGCAAATTCCTCATCTTCCATAAGAGCGTTAAGGTGTCCAGTACGCTCAAACATTTCACTGAAATGTTGTTCCGACGATTTATCTTTCTTGGGATAGATTGCCTCTGTTAAGTGCAACCTTGCTCGCAAGTTTCCCTGAATACGTGTACTCCAATATTGATCCAAAAATAAAGGCTTGAATTCTGAAAAATTTTTACCTGATCTCTTATCAGTTCCCACTAAAAGAGAGCTGTTGATTTATAACCTAGTCCCATACACAAAATAATTTTTTTCTCGGTTAATGCAAACAATTTACCCTGTCTATTTTTCCTTCAGAAAAATAACCGGTTTTTCAAAAGTGCGACCAGAAAAAGTGGGCATACCTTCTGCCCGCTGCTTTGCGGGATGGTGCAAAAGAGCTGCAATAGGATTCAATACAACTGCGCTGTGTGGAGGTTGAATATTAGGAGTCACATGTGGTTGTGGAAACTCCCCTCTTTGTAGTCGTTCAGTTTTGCTGTGTGATAAGCTGTTTCTGTTTTTGTAAGGTGGTTGTCAATATGCCTTTCAAAGTTAGTAAATTGATGATCTACACTTGCTAACAGGTTAGAGTCCCGACACTGAGAACCAGTGCAAGATATTTGCTCGACTTTGGTAATTCTTGTAGCTGCTTCGAGTGTAGTGTTGAGCTGGTGTGCAGCGTTAGTCATTGTAGTATTAAGCTGCACCAGACTGGTTCTTTGCTATGCTCCACAGCGTGAGTGACGCTGTCATCAACACTACTTTCTAACTAATCCAATTTACTTGCAGCTGATGGAATGTAGTAGTGTGAGCAGTGTGGTTAGTTGTTACTCATTAAGGCTGTGTTGCAACTGTTGGACGGTAATTTGAGTTTGTTTCAAATCAGTTTGCAACGAGTTTATCTTACTGTTCAACTATTTGAAATTTTCAAAATTTTGGCTTCCAAATGTTGACTTTGTGTAGTGAGCTTAGCTCCCAAGTTTTCGAAATTTCGTGTCGATTGAGTCGTAAAATTGTTGCATGTACTGCATAACAAATCCAGATGTTGACTGGGTGCTTGTATTGGCACTCGTTTCAATAACTGGATTTCCTGCTACGTTTTTGTGCGCAGTAGTATTAGTTGTTGCTCGCGGGATGGAAATATTTATGACATTTTCATCTGCGTCACCTTCAGCAATCGCGTGTCCAGTTAAAGCAGGAGAATTAGGAACGCTCAATGTATCTGGGTTATTGTCCGCCGTATTGTCTAAATCTGACTCGGACGCGTGCAATGAACTACACAAAAATACGGCCTCTCTTTCATGCAGTTTACTCGTACCCTAATATTTCTCCAAAACTTTGTAGCGTCTTTTTCTTTTGCTCTTGCATTGTGCGCCAAAAATTCTAAAGTGTAGTAGTGTGGATTGTGCGGGAAAGAACCTTTAGTTTATGTCTGGACCTCTGTTTCAAGTTACCAAGTTTTATCATATGAAAAATGTGCGTAGGTATTTCGAAAAAACTCCTTTGCCCTACTTTGCTGTTATACTGCAGGGTGTGTGAAGAAACAAATAATAAAAACTGTAGTTTGAAACGAAAAGAGAATTTTAAATGAATAATTATGTAGTGATAAGTCAGGTGTGCGTGCGATGCTTAACAGAATTCCTACTATGCCGCGTACTTTCTCTTTGCTCGTGGCGTCTCGCTGGACTGTAATGACTCCAGGGGAGTCTGCTTCCCTTTGTCTTACACTGCGCGTGGGAAAAATGCTTTTACCTTTAAAATGCAATGAAAGTATGACTGATTCTTAAAATCAAGACCAGGTAGGTAATTAATGTGATACTTTCGACACATTAGCAGTAATCATTAAGAAATCCTGAATTACTGGCAGACACCTTTTGCATGTAAACATAGACAAAACACAAAATTTCATACCATTTGTATGAAATAAAACACTCAAACATAAAATTAGCCTTGAGAATAAAATGTTAAAACTACTTTCAAATACCACACAGAACATAAATAATTCATTTGGTGTGTGAAAACTTTTTTCCCTGTAGAAGTGGGTTGTGGAAAAATTCAGAATTCAATGATAAATGAAAAATTATTCAGTTCAGAAAAATCCAGAAATATTAATTAAATAAATAAAAAAAATTGGTGTAGTTCAAATAAGAAAAATCAATTTTAATATATCTGAATACTAAATCACCTCCCAAAAATTAGCAATCAAAATTGATAATTTATGTGAGAAACTAAAATTCAACTGGCTCATAGTGTACTCAGTAGTTAATCTTGTTGTATTGTTCGTAGTTTTGCACGGCTACAGAACAAGAGATCTCTCTGCTGGCTTCTGGTTAATGTCTGACCAAATAGTTACGCTCTTCATTAATTTTAGAAAATAATTTAAAATTCTAAAATTACTCTTTTGAAAGTTCAAGTTAATTTGATAATCAAAACTGTTGAAAATGATTCCAGTGCACATTTGTAACAGTTCTTTAAAATGGCAGTACCATATCCGACGTAGGCTGTACTTATTCAATACTGGTGGAGACGGCTGCTCACGTGGTTTTGCCTAGCACTTCAAAACTACAGCAATGCGTTTAGGGCCTCTTCATCATGCCCCGCATGTTTAAACAAACTAGGCTCCTCTCGTACACCTTTCCTAACATAATGGGCGGTGTGTGCAAAATTATATGAATTCCTGTCTAACAAAAGTTAAGATATACCTCTGCCCATAGTGTAAAGGGAGAGCGTGTCAATCAAAAGGGGTTCGCACGGTGATGGTAATTAAAAATGGGAAATTCCTAGATATTAGTCACTTTCTGAGACGTGGCCCTTATCTTATCAGAACTGTAATTAGATGCATTCCTCCGTGGCAAAACAAGCTTGATTAAGCCAGGAGAAGTGTGAAGAGAAAACTGAGACCAAATAATTAACTATTCCAAAGGTAATTCAGCTCAGTTCACACAGCAAAATAAAAGGAATAGAACTGTCAAAATACATTGAATGTAAATAAACAAGTGCATAAATAAGAATTTTGAGATAAAGTCCTGAATTACAATTCTAACTATTCCTGAGGTTAGGCGCTTCAAGATTGCGTTCAAAATAAACAAACATTCAACTCAAAACAAACTAAAACATAAACAAATGGCTTTAAATGCTGAAATCGCTATAGGATTGAGATTGTATTGTGCTAGAGAGACCAATAAAACTTTATGTTCGTCTTACTCTGATTATCAGTTATATTAAGAAAGTATGAAATGTATATTCATTATAGCAAATGTACTCAATGAAGAAGCAAAATTGGAGACTAACATGGCCACGGAAATAATTATTCCCAATCAATGCAGTAATTAATGAGCACATAAGAAAACACTAGGAAATAGCAAACTACACAAACAAGACAATTCAGCTTAAGTGAATGATGATTGTTTTTATTATGTACGAAGAAGGGAATCATTGGATGAAATAAGACACATTTTGCAGTCATATATATATATTTTTTTTAGAATGTGAAAATTGTTAAGACCAAATAAATACTCGTGTTTTCATGTACTCTTAGGTTCAACTTATTTAAAATCTTACATTAAATACCAACTCCCTTACAATGTATAAGAAAAATAAATCATTTGACTGATGAAACATTTTCTTACAGAGGTGAGTTGCAAATAACTTGGATGATTTTGAAATTATGTAACAAAGATTTTATCACTAAAAATCTAAATCGGGCGCTTTCGGGCCTCCTCTCTGCTTGCCCGCGCACAATTACGCACTTACACGTCTCTCCAAAAGTGTCTGCCGTTAAAATGGAGAAAATTATTAATCATTTTAATCTGAAATTAGCAATTCCCCAACAAAAGCATCTGCTCGTGATGAAAGCCGGAAGGAGAGTTCTTAATTAACTACAAGGCTTCCAAAATCAGATACGATAGCCAGAAGTCACAGATTAAATTGGTAATTAACATGACAATTACGAGAAAAAATTAAGAACTTACAACAAAACCTTTGAGGCATATCTGAACTGATAAGTACAATTTTTAATTATGTGTGTGTATATATAATTATTTAGTATAGTGTTTTAGTTTTGTCTTGTGTGAATGAGTGTGCATGCGTTATAGGCAAACTCTTTCATACAGGTTTCTTATCTTCCTCCTTGGAGGAGCAAAGCCATTCAGAAATACGTGTGCGGAAAGGTTCATTAACTAATCATCAATATGAAGTACATACTTAAAACCTTTGAAAATAAACAAAAATCAATTAAACTTATAATACCCTATCTCAGGTAATTACTTACACCTTTACTTTCTTTGGATTATCTGGCGAAGATAAGCTATGACAGAGCATAATGATAAGCAGCAACACTTTATCCTTTTAAAGAGAGTGGAAATTCAATGTCTACATAAAGCACACCCAGAAGTAACCTATCTATACATGAAACATTTATTAACATGCTGAGAAGGTAAGCAATTGGAATACGTTACATTACACCCTTGTGAATATTTATACTCAGAATTACTCATTACTTTCCAATTGTGTTTATACTGCTTACGAATGGGGGATGCATGTAGTGAACATTTACTCAGAGTAATACAAAGAATATTTCTCTCTCTCTTTCTCTCAGAACGACAAACTACAAGACTAGTTTTAGTGAAAGAAATTTCAAAGTTCGTATAACACAAATTAGTGTTTCTGTGGTTCAGATCCTTCAAAGAAATCATTTCCAATTTCCAAAACAAACTGGAATCAAGTAGAAAGGTTTGCTCCTGCCACACATACAGTTCTACTGTAGACAAGTCGTACGACCTTGGTAACGTCCGCGCCCCTCGAGTATCTTGTTTCTTGCAGACACTAAAGTGAATAATCTAGCGCTCTTCGCTACTTCTACACCTGCTCACATTTAAGGCACTCGCGATGGCTCTCTTCCATCGCCCTACCATTGTGACGGGCGGTACAAATAAAAATTAAATCAAATTTTAAAATCAGCCAAAATTTAAAGGTCTGACTGCTGTCATGTCTGAAGAGAGAGTCCCTGGGCTTGCTTCAGGCAGCCCTCCTTCAACAAGATCAAAGAACACATAATTTCCTAATAAGAGAAACTTATCTGTAAACTTTAAAATTAATAATCTCCTAGGCCTACAAATTAATATTATGCAAGGCACTAGTTTGACAAGGAGAAAACACCTAAATAAAACAACATTAATCACTCTCCCTGTCACATCAAATCATTCAATCAATTAAAATTTCAGAAAATTAAGAGTCTGTTCGTTAAAATAAAATTATGATGAAATTTCTACCATCATTTTAAAAGGTAAACAAACAAAAATATTCTACTGTCAGATGTAAACATTCCAATAGAATCATAATATTTACCAGTATAAGTCAATGTGAAATGTAAACAAAGAGTGAATTTTATTTACATCCCCACAACAATAAACAAATAGCTATGTTTAACATTATCTGCATGGAGAAATACGACTATAATCACAAATCTATGAAGTTTTAGTATGCATAAAACTGATTATCAGAACTGTAAACAAACAAATTAAAATAATAATACTGCTTGAATACCTGGGAGTTGGTCGTAATGTTTACAAACCAAACTTGAGTAAAATAAAAATAGAATCAATTTAGAATTATGAACCAAAACATTAAGGTTACTATGTAAACAAAATAATAATCCTTACTTTGATAAAAATCCTGGTAGAACAGGGAAGCATGCTTGGCCCCTTGTTGTTTACCAATATGGTGAATGACATGGGAATGGGGGTGGGTAGGAAAATAAGGTTGTTTGCTGATGATTGTGTGTTGTATGCAAAGGTGGTAGGGGTGAGTAACTTGCAGGATGACATTGATCAGATACGGTCATGGACCGAGAGGAGCACAATGAAGACAAATGTCGGAAAGACTAAGATAATGAGGTTTAGAAGAAAGAGCGTGAGGAGCAGGGACATTTATAGATGGGAGAGATNACTAAGATAATGAGGTTTACAAGAAAGAGCGTGAGGAGCAGGGACATTTATAGATGGGAGAGACAGGAAATAGAGGATGCATCGGAGTATGAATACCTCGNAGAAAGAGCGTGAGGAGCAGGGACATTTATAAACGGGAGAGACAGGAAATAGAGGATGCATCGGAGTATGAATACCTCGGAGTAGTATTGCAGGGAGATCTTGGGTGGGAAAAACAGGTAGAAGGAGGTCACGAAGAGCTTTGGGAAAGCTGGGGAGGGTGCTGAAGGTACAGGCTTGTGGCACGATGGTGCGGTCTGTATTAGAATATGCAGCAGCGGGAATGGGACCCGTAGATGGAAGTGGAGGTGCATGAGCTGCAGAAGGTACAAGAAGGCCAGCTAGATGGGTGAAGGGCAAGGGGAGAAGGCAGGGGTAGGATGGTGAGGATGAAGGGAACTTCCAGCCATTAGTGATGAAGGAAATGGGCTGGGGTTCATTGAAGGATGGGAGAAGTGTGGAGAGGTTGTCAGGTTGTACAGGCTGGTGAATGGAGAGGGAGGGATGGGGAAGTTGGGTTGCACAGAGGGAGAGGTAACAGCAGTGTTGAGATACAGAAGATATGGAGAGGAATGGAGCAGGGTAGGCAATCCATGCTTGTGAGGTTGGTGAGAGAGTGGAATGTATCGCGGGAGGTGGTAGTGACAGGAAAAGGCGCTAGGAAGTTCAGGAAGGGCCCGGAAAGGAATTGAGGGGGAGGGGAAGATGAACTTGCCACCGGGCAGCTGCCCAATAGCAACTACACCATTATTAATATTATTATTATTTACCATGGGTGATTTTAACTGATGTTTCTACAAACATTAGTGTAACTTGGCTAATTGTTGAGAATCACTGCTTTTCTGGAAAAAAATTCCTAGAAAATGGTATGTATGGACGTTACAAATCATGCTCAATTCAAATTTCATGAGATGATCATGATATTCGCTGTACATACTATGAAATGCAATAATGGGGAGGATTATGAAGATCAAAGAAATTGTGGGGTAAAAAATAGTAAATTTTATGTCAAACAGGTACACTAACTTAATGATATGTAGACCTCTTAAGATAATATTCTTTTTACTTGAAACTCCAAGCTTTGCGTATGTTGAAGCGCTTCGTGCTCGCCACTGATAAAAACTGCCAGCATTAGTTCAATCACCGTTTCGGGGATTTACTACCTTGCTGGCACTTAGGACTCTAGCGTAGTACGTAATGATTGGCTATGCTTCCATGTGAGGAGGAGTGAAGCTGTGTTGTGTGTTGACAAAACATCTGTCAGTTTCTAAGTACCGGTGTGCATGTTGTTCCTGCCCTGTAAGAAAGTAGACTGGGGAGATTTGCATGCTAACAGTAAGGTCTTGAGAGTTGATGAAGGTGAAGCGAGGTGAGTGTGAGGCACCGCCGGGATGCAAGGGTGGGGTAAACTGGAGATCCTTTAGAAAACCCACCAATCAGCGACACCGTCTGACACGATTCCCGCTTTCGACAATCTGGAAGCAACCCCACCGGAATCAAACCCAGTTTACATAGGTGGGAAGTGAGAGTCTAACCGCTACACCACCGTGGCCCCCCAGGGTTTGCGAGCAGAGGCTGTTGCCCTACTTGCAGCTCACCAGTAGGAAGAGAAGATGGTGCGGGACGTAGGGTCACCAACTTCCTCACATTTGCCATAATGGACACTTCCGACAATTTGACTTGCATCTAATCCAAATAAAATGATCAAGGAAAATTATTATTTAAAAAACTATTTTGAATATTATCTGCAATGTGCAAAAATCAGTAGTATACATCAATGAACATTTTCTTTGATCATATACAGCAATAAAATATTATTTCCGCATAGAAGAATCTTATTTTGCCAGTTTTGTATCTTCAAATAGTGGTTTTTCATTATTTTCCCTGCCTTTGGGTTAAAGCGGTAGCATAAAAGTATTTCTAATCTCATAAAGGGTAAATTACTGACACTATGTTTATTAGTATTCAGTTTATTTTCGAAGAATTCTGAGATGCGGGATATGTGATGTTCTGTCCTGCGTCTGTGTGGGATAGTTCTTGCAGCCCCACGATACGGGAAATCCCGTACAATACGGGGGAGTTGGCAACCCTAGTGGGAGGAAAGGGCGATGGAATGTGGTGGGATGAGTGACGTAAGCCTGCTGGTTAGTAAGTGATGCCACCACTTATTGCATGTGAGCAAGTTCCAGCTTGGACCGGTAGGGAATTGCACCCGGAGTGCCATGGCGAGAGGTCAGAGTCATCACATCATTACAGAGGCTCGGCTAACATCTAACGTCGCTGTCACCGTTATTGTTTCAGTTCTTGTCAGCATCACACCATCTGTGCTCTACATTTCATCATGACTATGGCTTAGAATGAAAACCTCGTATCTCACATTTGGCAGCACTCCAAATGAATAACATGGTGCACTTTTAGTCATTTGTAGAGCTGTTGAATTAGTGACACTAGGTTTTCCCATCAACAGTATCAAAAACTTGTTTTTCCCAAAAATGTCAGATTTGAGGTTTTCATTCTAACCATTCATTTTAGGGTGTTAAAAGTTGACGCTACTCCCACCTGTGGGATACGGGATGGTTCGTATCTAGGGTACGAGTTACCTTTACCAGGCACAGACTATGGGTGCCTTAATGTTGAATAGGGGTAGTAAACAATAACTGCATAACGTCTTGGCCCTAAAAGGTTTATATTTCACCGGAAATTAACACATACTTTCCTGGAAACAAACACATACTTTACTGGGATTGTGCGCCTGATGGGCGCCTGTAAAGTACTCGTGCTAACTGCTTCTGACGTCTTGGGGGAACGTCCCTGAGCGACGACGCTGGTACTTAACTGTATTTGTAGTTCTGGGTGTTCGGCAGTAGGTTGAGGTCTGGTAAGCTGGGCGGCCCTTTTACGGGTCCTCGGACTGGCTGTTCCGTGTTCTCTCCACGATACGACTGACTGACTCTTCTCTCAGCGTGGCGCCCTTCATTCAGGCTACCACTCGACTCCCGCTCTCTGTATCGCACTCCGCGTCCCGACGTAGTGCTCCTGGCGAGCCCCCCACTCGACCGCTGCCTTCTGGTGCGGTTACAACTGACTCACCAACTGACCGATTCCCTCTCGGTGTTGCACAACTAACTGACTTCGCGTCCCGGCTTGGAGCTCCTGGCGAGCCCCCACCCGTCTGCCGCCTCGCGACGCGGCCGCCGCACAACTGACTCTGGTCTGGCGCCTCCCGGTGCGGAGTATTACTGGTCTCTACATCACTGATTCTGCTAGGGTCCGATCCCCAGCCTCAGCTAACTGACTCACTCGACTGACTCGCGTCCCGGCGTGGTGGTACGAATGGTCCGACTTATCCCCTCCTTGTCCCGCATGTTGGCTTATAACCTCTCTCGTCGCCTCCCGAGATCCTCACACGTGTCTTCACTTGTTGGGGGAGGAAGAGGGTGGCCTGTGGCTCTTCTGCCAAACACCATCAGCCCTTCTCCCGTGTTTAACTAGCATTTGCATTGGCTCAACTCTATCTTACTTCGGCATTTTCTCGGCACGAATTTATGTTCTCTCGTGTTCCTCGGTGTGTCTGCGATTTGCTGGTTTAACTTGGCAGAACCTTGGCACGTGTTAATTGCTTGTCCGCCCTCTCAGGCCGACCTGGTCTAGCAGCACGTGTCTCGCGTCACATGTCTACTGAGGGTGCTAGCGAGGGGGATGACAGCGGCGCTTCTAATACTAACCATATGCGGCATTCGTCAAAGTTTTGGAATGTTCTCAAATGTAGACATATAAAATATATTAAAGTCTTTCTCTTGTGCTTTGATTACTAACGTCTCGGCATGTCTGATGGCCGGTTGCACTATTGAGGTTCATCTCTCGATCCGAGATCATGCCTGCACTTGACCTAATATTGACACAGAAAGCTGTTGCACCATTTGATCTCAGAGCATAACTGGAAATTGAGATGAACTTTGTTTCGAACCGCCGAAGATGGTGGTTCGAAATCTCAATCTAATATCAGAGTAGCGTCTAAAATCACTTATGTATATTTATTTACCAAGAAGAAACTTTATAATACTTGAAACGTTTAAATATGGATTTGGTCATTATTTACTTTTGTAAAATATAAATTGAGACACATTAAAAAGGCTTAAAATTGTATGATTTTCTTAATTAAAAAATTATTGATGTTTTGTAAATACCGAAATTTATGCATATCCCTCCAAGCATACACAATGAAAAACTGAAACAATCATTCAAAATATCATAAACTGTCCAAATTTTCCATGCGAGCTATGTCTACTGAATCTCACGTTGACTCTTTTGCTCGCGAAAGAGCAGCCGTCGCTGACAAATGTAGTTTGGAAATGTACCAACAGATACCAACAGAATTTAAAATGCATTATACACACTGAATATTATGCAGTAAAATTTGCACAACAATTATTTTACTTAAAACAAAAAAACATTGTGCCATCTAGTTTTATGTACACTACTTTCTTTAATAATATTGGTGTTCAAAATAACAAAAAAAAATGTGTACAAAGAGTTTTCAATCAAACAAAACAACCGAAACGGAAATTTTGCAGTGCATTCAACCAAATTATATAGTAAAAAAATCCTAGTCATAAGAGATAATGTCCACCAAAGCTCATTAATTGTCTCCGAACTTCAAAATAAACAGATTCATCATGATGAAATGAGAGCCAATCACAAACAGTGTTTCATCTCAATCCTAGTTCTGAACCTATATTACGAGATTTACGATTGGAATTCGGTCGTTCGCATCGGTGCAACACTCGTACATTGGAACTTGGATCCAACTGAAGATTGTTTTTGAACCAAGATCTTAGGATCTCTGTTCAGGGCTGTTAATGGTCCGACCAGGCATGCGTGGTTTCTACCTACAAATAGCATTTAAGAAACATTTCATGTCTGAAGACTACACATGCTGGTATCTATCTGAAAACATAAAATAAAACATTTTGTGTGCTGTATACTTAAATGCCTATTGGGTACGGTATAGTCAAATCCAAATGAGAATCTGATGCGCAGAAGTCGAAACTTGTTGGGCGAGTTGGGAAGAGTCCATGGCTGCTGCAAGAAGTGGTGAGGTGGTTGAGTTCAGTAGTGACAGCAGTCGAGAAAGTTTAGGAGAAAGCTGCTGTGCACATGCATATTATCTTTTAAAAAACGTAAGCAGCTTCTGCGGTATTTAACAGTGTGGTACCAGAGAGTGATGCTGTCAGTTTGGTACGTATAGCGAGGAGTGTCGCGTTGTAATGACGCAATATATTAATTAACGGGATACTTGATTAAATTTCATTCGTTTTGCGAAGCTTCGTAATATTTTATTGGGATTCAAAATTAAAGCCGTTTTAGTTTGTTTATCGGACATCCGTTTGCCATTTTGGAAATCTTGGCCTTATTAGCTTCAGCATTTGAAGACAGAAGCTTTTCCGACTGCGTCGACAGATTTTGTTCTGATAGCTTTGGATTATCTTTTACCAATGATGCAGTTTGGATGGCTAGGCAGTTCGGCTGGCGGATGCCGGCTGCCGTGCCCTTATCAGGTGAGGGGGGGGGGGATAGGCCCGCAGCAATAAATACTCTGTGTGTTTATCGTCTGAGGGAAATGTAGAACCAGCACGCAAGGAAGACACATCGGGAGAGACGAATATAGCCCACACCAGCAAGCACCCGCGACCTCTAATCTTTTTTCACTTCAATTCTTTTCGGCTTGAACTTTATATTCTATTAAATTATTTCTGCCCGTGTGGGAGGTCGGTAGGGTGCCAGGAGGGAACTGACGTCCCTCCTGCCTTCGTATTTTCTTCTTGCGAGGCAAGTTTTCAAGACGTAAATGAATAATTAAACGACTGTGGTGCTGCTCTCTGTTGGTTTGCCTGTAAACCTGTTCGTACTCTGCATACCTCAAGATTGTATGTGAACTGTTTCATTTGATTGAAAATAAAAGTAAAGAGTAAATAAACCGGAACGTGACTTTAAAGTTTCATGCTTCTACCAACTGAGCTAACCAAGTTGTAATTTCCATTCGTCAATCCTTGACGTGGATCGTTACTACGTGGTTTCCCTCCCTCCAGCGAAGATTATTCTTNGGGAACTGACGTCCCTCCTGCCTTCGTATTTTCTTCTTGCGAGGCAAGTTTTCAAGACGTAAATGAATAATTAAACGTCTGTGGCGCTGCTCTCTGTTGGTTTGCCTGTAAACCTGTTCGTACTCTGTATACCTCAAGATTATATGTGAACTGTTTCATTTGATTGAAAATAAAAGTAAAGAGTAAATAAACCGGAACGTGACTTTAAAGTTTCATGCTTCTACCAACTGAGCTAACCAAGTTGTAATTTCCATTCGTCAATCCTTGACGTGGATCGTTACAACTTGGTTTCCCTCCCTCCAGCGAAGATTATTCTGTTATTTGAACTTTACTATGTCTGCTGGCCTTTATTCATGGAATTAACTGTAAAAATTATTATTATTATACAATCTATGTTTTATTAGAATTGTATTTTACAGATGAACCCATGAAATATTGCATCCTAATATTATTTAACAGCAAATACACCACTCTTGACCAGGGAAAGTAAAGGGACTGTAATGAAGTGGGACTTATGGTTGTGCAATTCAGGGCATGCTTGCAGGGACTTGAGCCACTCTAATAAGGGCCAGCTAGGTTTGCCATGTGGTATGTGTGTGACTGGCCATGGTGAATGTTGGCAGGAGGCCATAGTGATCGTGTTGGATGTTGGCGAGCCTGCTGCGCTCGACTGCGATGCCAATGGGGTGAGCTTCCTGGAGAAGGCTCGCAGCTGCGTGTCCATGATTCTGCAGAGGAAGGTAGTGTGCTCATCACAAACCTCCAATCAGTTTTAGATTCAAGTGCCTCATAACGAGTGAATTCTGATGTTTTGTTTGATTTTATATTTACATTTAATTTATTTATGTTTGTCCTTCAGATATTTATTTATTTTGATGACTCTCATCTTATATTAATCAGCATTGTGTATATAGTATCACCTTCCTTTTGTTTTATTTTAATTAGGTATATTTGAATTTAATTTAATTTTGTTGTTGATTTGTTTAAATTTATTTATTAATTTCTTATTGTGTATGTCAACAGCTGGTTGGCCTTAGAAGGCATAACATCATTAACCACAATAAATACAATAATTTTACATACAGCATATAAAGTACATACATATTTATTTAACCTGATATAAAGCTATAAAAATTGCCATTTATTTACATTTCTATTGGTAATTAATATGCGTTAATTTCAATGTTTACATCTGTCAGTTTAATATTTTCTTGTTTGTTGACATTCAAAATGAGAGTAGAAATTTTTATCATGATTTTATTTTGATTTTCTGTCACAAATTATNTTCTTGTTTGTTGACATTCAAAATGAGAGTAGAAATTTTTATCATGATTTTATTTTGATTTTCTGTCACAAATTATCTGAATTTTTAATTAATTGAATGTTATAATGTCGCAGATTTATATAATTACGGTTTCTTATTTTGTGTGATTTCTCCTTGTCAAACCATATCATCGTACAATGATAAGCTATTTCCTAAGAGGTCACTAATGTTAACTTCCTATAGACAAGATTTAAATTTCATGAAACTGTTTAATCCTTGATTTTTTTTTAAGCAGGAAAGGGTTACACTTTTGTTAATCCAGGGACTCTCCCTTTAGACTTGATAGCGGCCAGGTAATGTAAAACTATCTCCTAGTAAATTTATTAAAATCTTTTATAAGACCGCGGAGAGCCATCACCAGTGTCATAAATGTGCGCAGGCGAAGGAAGAGACGTAAAAAGCACCAGGTTTTTTTAGTGCATTTCAAATGTGCAAGAGGATGCCAAGGGGACGCTTGAGACTCCATTGCAGAGACCTTCAGAGAGTAAGCCTATCCTGAATAGTGTGATCAGAAGGCCCACGTCAATTTCTAACAGTTGAAATCATTATAATAATCTCTTCAAGTGAAGATAAACCTCAAATATGTTATTTTGGAAATTAATTTACCCAGAGGTCCTGAGATTGAATTTGCTCTAAAGTCAAGCCAGCTGGACCAGAGGTTGTTTCACTTATCCATTCAAGATAATAACAACTTTTTTAATAAACACTATCATCAAGCATCTATGGCATTAATGTGGACTAATTTAAATTTCGTGTAGTGCTGTTTTTGGAACATGTTAGCTTGGTGAGAGAAAGAGGGAGATATTAATNTTCTTGTTTGTTGACATTCAAAATGAGAGTAGAAATTTTTATCATGATTTTATTTTGATTTTCTGTCACAAATTATTTGAATTTTTAATTAATTGAATGTTTTAATGTCGCAGATTTATATAATTACGGTTTCTTATTTTGTGTGATTTCTCCTTGTCAAACCATATCATCGTACACTGATAAGCTATTTCCTAGGAGGTCACTAATGTTAACTTCCTATAGACAAGATTTAAATTTCATGAAACTGTTTAATCCTTGATTTTTTTTTTAGCAGGAAAGGGTTACACTTTTGTTAATCCAGGGACTCTCCCTTTAGACTTGATAGCGGCCAGGTAATGTAAAACTATCTCCTAGTAAATTTATTAAAATCTTTTATAAGACCGCGGAGAGCCATTGCCAGTGTCATAAATGTGCGCAGGCGAAGGAAGAGACGTAAAAAGCACCAGGTTTTTTTAGTGCATTTCAAATGTGCAAGAGGATGCCAAGGGGACGCTTGAGACTCCATTGCAGTGAGACCTTCAGAGAGTAAGCCTATCCTGAATAGTGTGATCAGAAGGCCCACGTCAATTTCTAACAGTTGAAATCATTATAATAATCTCTTCAAGTGAAGATAAACCTCAAATATGTTATTTTGGAAATTAATTTACCCAGAGGTCCTGAGATTGAATTTGCTCTAAAGTCAAGCCAGCTGGACCAGAGATTGTTTCACTTATCCATTCAAGATAATAACAACTTTTTTAATGAACACTATCATCAAGCATCTATGGCATTAATCTGGACTAATTTAAATTTCGTGTAGTGCTGTTTTTGGAACATGTTAGCTTGGTGAGAGAAAGAGGGAGATATTAATTTTATTAATGCTTTGAATCACATTTATTATCAGTAAGAAATCTATTTGGAAGTAATTATTTCTGTTAACTATACATGTTCATACGTGTATGATGCTATTTTGTCTTGATATTTTATCACAGTAATAAATGTTTCACTTGAATCAGGGTATATGTTTGTGATTTTTGTAGAGTTGGAATTTAAATACTGTTTGAAAGGGTTTCGTTTGTTTTGCATATTAATATTTTTTGTCACAGCATATCTCTATGCAAGTTGGAAAAAAGTAAAAATTTGTAACATTCCTACAATTGGGGCGAGCGTACAGTTAGTTGATGTGAACCACACGTCTACGTGTGCTCTCGTGTTATCCTGCACCTCTGCAGTCACTTACACCACCGGGCCGAAGTGCACACTCGGCCACGAGTACGTCAGTATGTGTCGGCGAGAACGGAACACACCAGCCTCGTCGTCATGTACTACGTGGCTCAAGTGACCATCGTGCCCCAAAGGTTTACCACAATGAGTGCCTTACCGGGAGTGAACAAGCAACAGCCTACCGAAATGGAAATGTTTTGTGTGTAAATTGTAGACAAACATTATTAGTGGTGTGACCTGTGTACTAAGTGGGGGGTAGCGCACCATACCACGGTCATGGTGAGAGACCGCTACACGTCATAGTACATCCATAATTTAAAATATCATTCCCAAGTTTAACAGCCATTTCAATCAAAAATAGTACTTTTATTACGCAGAAGTCTTCAGTGGAAGTCCATAACATGAAGGCCACTCTGCTGGATGTGTTTCATCGACGACCTCTTCATGATATGGACTTCCATTGAAGACTGCCTAATTCACTTTCTGAACAACTTAGACACACACAGTTCACTCAAGTTCACCTGGTCACACTCCAAAACACCTGCTATATTC